>JBBYHM010099525.1:0-121518 GCA_038381775.1 Adansonia rubrostipa | reverse complement strand
AACCAAAAGCCACAATAATGCATGAGAATCCTAAGAGGGTGGTGGAAGCATGGAAAGCTCACTAAAATGTTAAAGATGCTAAAGAACTAAAAATGAAAGTGATTAAGTTGTACCAATAAAGCTTAAATTTTGGTCAAGTGGTTAAAGTTGCAAAGATGGCCTAAATTCCCCTCTCTTTCTTGTTGTTAATTAGCAAGAAACATGAAAAAAGAAGGGCTACAGTTTGGGTATGGGTGAGGATGATTTTTCATAGTGTATAGTGGCTGGGAGTGAGTTTTTGGGGCTATTTTTGGATGCTAAGTGAAGAGCTACGGGATTCTATTTTTTTGATGTGTAAATGAGTTGGGAGAGCTGAAAAAAGCTGGAAAAACTTTTTTTTTCAGCTGAGATAATGATGGCCTATTTATACCAGCATTTTAGAGTTAATTAGAGGTGTTTTTGGTCATTTCTCAAGGGGACAAAGTTGTGACAGCTGATAGCTATAGGGTAGCTGTAGGAAGTAATTTGCTGCTAATGTGATGGACAGAGGGTGGCTGGTTTGATTGCTAAAATCAGATACCAACAAGTAGGGTGGCTGATGGTGATCTTTGTCAACATACAAGGGAGAAGTAAGGTGATCATCTGACATTGACCCTTTATAATCTAATTTAGACTTCAAAAAATGTTTTGATTAATTCATAAGTCCAAATTCATAATTTGATACGGGTATTGATCTTTTCTGATGCAAAAATAGTTAAAATCAAGCTTTGGATCAATGGTGGACAAGTTAAAAATACCCGATCATGGAAAATAACCTGCATATATCGATACATTGAAGAATGTAACAATACATTTGGTCTAAAAACCCTCGAATGTATTGATACTATGATATCGATACATCTACTTAACAGAATGCATGTTTTGGTTCTGGCATGGCCTAGTATCGATACATGAGTTAATGTATCAGTACAAAAACTTATGTATCAATACATTTACACATTATATCAATACAAATGAGGACATTTCGAGTTTTTAGGTCATTGGAGCATTGCATCGATATGTGAGGACCATGTATAGATACATTTAGGGAAATTTATGAATTTTCCCATGTCTTTTATCGCCAAACACCTGGAACTATGTCCTTTAAAGCCACATCTTTGCATTTTTCTTTCATATGATCCATAGGCATTCTTGACCTCTTTAAAAATACTTTTTCGTAGGGTGACACGTCACCCGACGATCGTCCCCCAGCTTGCTAAAAATTAGCCCTGACAAAATAAAGTGTCTACAAATAGGCTTTATCAAATTAGTGTTTGCATGAGTGTTAATTATGCCACTAAATTGAAGGAAAACCTTGAATCACTAATTAAAGTGATTGGTTTACGTTATTAACTTCTATATGCCTTTTACAAGCCTATTGGCTCTAGGGTAGATATTAAAATATTTTAATAACAACACATTTATATGCCTTGTATATAAGGTGAGAGCCTCTATAAAGGCAAAAAGATTATTATTTCTAGTCTCTACACATTTCATTTATTCATATTGTCACTTACAACTTATTAAACAGTGATTGTTTGAGCAATTAAGCACATTAAAGTACCAACTTTGGTACCTCTGACCACTTTTATTTTGCAAGTTTCCTTATTAAAGACCATGACAATTTGACATCAACATCTGACACCATTTGTAAGAATCAATAAACCCTATGCTCACAACTAAAATTTTATTTAGATTTTAAAATTTTCATACTCAAGAATAGGTATGTCTTGATTCTTAACATTATTTTATGGTTGTTTTAGATCTTCCATATGCTTTAAGCATTATTATTGCACCGGTAACAACCATTATTGTCACCACATACCTTTTTTCTTTTTTCTTCGAATGATCTGAAGTGGGCACACACGACTTAAAAGATATATGGTGTTTGGTCAAAGCCTTTGAGTTATCCTTTGGCCAAGATTTGAATTAGACATAGTAATATGAAGGAGAGAGGGACCATGGGTTGAATTGCTTATCCAACTAGTCTTAAGAGGTTATCGTAAAGTGGCCATAAATTTGGAGTCACCATAGATCATTTTAGGTTAAGCACGATTGGATGCCCACTGAAAATAAGATTTCGGATCGACATGGTTACAAAACTTGGAATGTTGATTTCAAGGTCTACACGGTCTAGAGATCCATTTATTGGGTTTGAGAATTGGTTACACATGGGAAAAGATTAGCACCTCCCTGAAATTGGTACAAACAAATTAATTATGCTTTGGTTTTGGTTTAATTGGCTTAATTTGGTCATTATTTAGATATAAACCCCATTTATGCATGAATTTCTTGTGAAAATTATAGATTCAAGTTTTGAAAGAAAATTCCATATCACTTATGCACCATGGAGGTATGAAGAACATAAGGATTCTTTGATGAAAATAATTTTCAAATTAAATTTTAAAAATTTGGATATTTCATGTTAGGCTTTGAGAGATACCGACACACAACATTGCCTTGTAAAATTTTTCAAAAACAAATTTTGAATATGAATGCACGATATTCACGACTAAAAGGAAACTTGTTAGTAGGATGAAAAAGAATATAATAATTCCACAAACAAACAATCACAAACAAAAAAACATAAAAAGGAGGGACAATTAAAATGTATCTCATAATTGTCTTTGATTATTGAAAAATAACTAGGATGACAATTTGGAGATGTTTTTGGATTTAGTAGTAATTTGAGAGACGAAAAAGGTTTTAACTGAAATAATCTGGGGTATCCAAAAGAGAGAAATTTTTTTATTTTGAAGTAAAAGCTAAGTTAGAGTATCCCCTCAAAGATATGGGGTTGAAGTGTCCCCAAATATAAAGATGTTGACTCGAATACGTATAAAAGAGAAAATTTGAGTTTCCAATAGAAAATGGGGTTGGAGTATTCCCCCGAAGTGGTGGGGTTCGAGTATCCCTAATAATGAATATTTTTATGATTTAAGAAATAATTAGAAATCTTGAGTAATTTGAAAGAGAAAGTTTGAGTTTTCAGTGGAAAACAAGGTTAAAGTATCCCCTCGGAGTGGTAGGTTGGAGTATCCCCAAAGATGAAATTTTTTGATGTTCTAAAAGGAAATGATATTTTGAAAAAGGGATTTTGAAAATAAGGAGCTGAAGATTTGAATAAAATAATTTTGTCTTAGGCCCTGAGCTGAACCTAAAGGTTTATGTTGTAGGAAAGCTAATCGAATACATCTCGAGAAATTTAAACATCTCAATGATGGTGATTTGGGAGCCTGAATTAATTTTAATTCTAAAGAAAATAGGGGACAACATCGCATTACCCCCTTTTATGAATTTATTTCGAGTTCGTTAGAAGGCTTCAGGGGGTAAATAAGATACCATTAGGAAGGTAACTTAATGAAAATTAATATAAAAATATTCTAAAAATCTTAGAAAATCACTTTCTATGCAAAATTAATTTTTGAAATTAGGCTTGTCTCGACACATGCAGCATGTATAGGGGAAAAGGCATGCTAGAGTTTGAAAAATCATTTCGAACTCATTTAGAATCATTAAATTACAAATAATACCTTTCCAAAATGGAATTTTGCAAACTTTCTTGGGAAAACATTTAAAACATAGAAAAAAATTACCTAACAGACCAAAACGGTCCAAACAAAATATGGCACTATGGTTTTAGGGGTTTCAGATAGCAAAGGTTCAAAAAATCATAATTTCTCCATTCAAAATGATTTGGGGGCAAGCAAGATGTCATTGGACAGTTATTTCGATATTTTTTAAGGGAAAAATATCAAAAAATTTTAGAAAACTTATTTATGGTTTGAAAATAAGGGTTATTCGATTTTTTTGGGTTTTCTATTTTTTTGGGTTTTTTGGGGTTGAACTTGAGTTATGGAGCTCTGAACTTCCACAATACAGGGAAAAAATGACACAGACATCATGAGTTCATTCCATAATCTTGGAGTAGTGTGGGATAATAGAACAACTCGTTGACCATGCCACCATGAAGGTGTTAAACTCAAGATTAATGCTTAATATATATTTTTATCAACTAAGAGGGTCATTTTTATTCAAGAAATAGGATCTAAATTGTTTAATTTATGCCCAAGATTGGAAGATAAATTTTATGAAAACATTAAATCCATGCTATTCTCCATCTATTGAAGGTAGCATGAACTTGGCAATTTTTTTGAAAATCAGATTTCTAGCAAACAAGCGAGTATCTTCATAGAATTGTCATGAATACAACATACATAAAGATAAACAGGGATAACACATGCAAGCACACATAGATGACATTTTGACATGGAAAGATGATAAAAAATGCAATGAAGTGACAAATAAGATGCATGGAAATGATAGCTCCACGAATGGCATAAAAAATCATGCTATGGAAGATGACATGAACATATTTAAACAAAGTAAATATGATGGAGTTTTCAAAATAGCATTTTTATGCCATGAAACTCCTTCAAATGCAAGTAAATGCATGAACATACTCAATGCATGCTAGAAAGAACATTCAAGCATGTGTTAAGCATTGAAAATAGATGAAGCATGAAAGAAAATGTATGAATAAGGGACTACTTTGATGACGGAATGAAAAAGAAGATGTTTCGAATACCAAGCAACATTAAGGCATCAAGAAAACACCAAATCCTAAGACTACCATAACCAAGGCAACAATAATGCATTGGAGTTTTATGATGGTCATGCTAGCATAAATGGTTACCTAAAATGATGGAAGCGCTGGAAATGAGAAAAGAAATAGCACTAGGTGAGAAAATATATGAAAAGCCTCAAGCTTTAGCCTTTTTCTTTGAGTAGTAACTTTGGACTCATCTTCTTTTTTTTGTTGTTGATGTGCAAAGAAATGATGAAAAAAGAATTTTCTAGTAGGATGTTGATGGAAAGAAGTTTTAAGAGAAAGGATGAATAGAATAGAAGGTCTTGGAAATGCTCGTTATGGTGATTTTAAAGAGCTACAGTAATAGAGAAAAGTTGAAGGTAAAAGGAAATGAAACAATGTTTGCTAGAGTTTCTCTTTTTTTTTTTTTTTTTGGAGAATGCTAGAAAATCTTTGATAGCTGGCTGAGCCAACTTTGGCCCCTTTTTAAAGTCAAGGTTCAGCCAATGCATTTTAGAAACAAAGCAAGGGCATTTTTTATCTTTCATTCATGTACTAGGGATAACTCTAGGTACTATACTTAGTTGCTTTTATTTCCATTGGTTTTGCCATGTATAGTAGTGGTGCAGAAATGCTGTAATAGCTTGCAACTAAAGAAAAGCCAAGCATGCCCTTTGACAAACTATGAATTTCATGAAAATGTCCATTGTCATTAGCTATTTGGGCTTTAAAAATTTATTTAACTCCAATCATGAGTACATAACTAAGGCCTAGTATGAATTATGATGATTTTTAGTGCAAGAGCGTACTTGAATCAGATTTTCAAAGGTTGAAATATGGCTTAAGTTGGGCAAAACTACGTTCATGTATCGATACAAAACATTTTGTATGGATACACAAGGTAATTTTTACCATGAGTATCGACACAATGAAGTGTGTATTGATACCATGAGAAAAAAATTATTTCCAGTCTTAAGACTTAGAGGCATGGATCAATACTCTAAGGTTTTGTATTAATGGCCTTGCTTGTGTATTGATTGGCCAAAAATCATAACTTTAGCTATTACCAAGGCCTGTATTGTTACAAACACACCAAGTATCAAGACCACACTTTAGGTCTCAATACGAAACCCTCTTATATTGATACTACATGTGAAAATTTGAATTTTTGGTGACATGAAAGCTTCGATCAATACTTATGCGCCAATATTACTTGCATGCACCTTAGACTCTTTAAATATCTCACCTTGGTCACAAACAATGGAAAACTAACCTGTGCTTATCTGAATAACTTTGGTGACACCTTAAATAGTGACCTTTGATGCCTTTTTTTTACATTTTCTTTAATGTGACCCATAAACGTTTCAGATCTTCCCAAAAAGAATTTTTTGCCTAGTTTTGTGTTGCCTAATAGTGCTTGGTGACATAGCACCCAATAGTTATCCCATTTATATTTTAGTTTTTGATTATATCATCTTTTGATTATGTCTTCAGATGCTAGAAATAAGCCCAGACAAAACAAGGTGTCTACAACTGCCACTGTTATGTTATTGCTAAGTATTAGGAATAAGGCAAAGACAAATAGACACCATTTTGTTTGGGTAAGATAATGGTTTTGTGGGCCTACAAAAAAGTAGAGATTAGTTAGCATTATGTTAAGATAGGCCAAGTATATTAGAAATGGTCCTAACTCATAAGAGAATTTCAATGAGTTTTATAGGGTTTGACCTCTCTACTAGGTTTATGGTTTCTTGGATTTAACCCCCCAAATAGCCTTTAGCTAGTGTAGGCTTTAACATGATAGATGTCTAGCTCTTATGGATTGAGGTAGGTAAGCGTCTTGCTCTTTGAGGATTGAAGTAAGTAAACATCCTACTCTTTAAGGACTGAGGTAGACAAGCGTCCTGCTCTTTAAGCACTAAGGTAGGTAAGCATCATATTCTTTAAGGACTGAGATAAGTAGGCATCTTGATTTTTGAGGACTAAGTTAGATAGGCATTTTATTCTTTAAGGACTAAGGCAGGTTAGCATCCTACTCTTTGAGGACTAAGGTAGGTAAGTGTCTTACTCTTTGAAGACTAAGGTTAATAAGCGTCCTGCTCTTTAAGAACTAAGGTAGCTAAGCGTTTTGCTCTTTAAAGACTAAGGTAGGTAAGTATCCTACTCTTTAAAGACTAAAATGAAAAAGAAGGCATTCTACTCTTTGAAGACAAAAAAAAAATGTCCTGCTCTTTGGGGAATAAAAAGAAAAATAAGGCATCCTACTCTTTGAGAACTAAAATGAAAAAGAAGGTGTCCCATTCTTTTAAGGACTAAAAGAAAAAGAAAATGTCCTACTCTTTGGAGACTAAAAAGAAAAAAAAGTCTTGCTCCTTAAAGACTAAAAAAAAAGAAGGTGTCCTACTTTTTGAGGACTAAAAAAAAAAGGTGTTCTACTCTTTATTGGCCAAAAAAAGGCATCTTACTTTTTGAAGACTAAAAGGGAAAAGCATCCTGCAATTTGAGAACTAAAATGTCCTACTTTTTGAGGATTAAAAGGAAAAAAAATGTCCTGCTCTTTGAGGACAAAAAAAAATGTCTTGCTCTTCGAGGACAAAAAAGCATAAAAATGTTTTGCTCTTTGCGGACAAAAAAAGAAAAAAATATCTTGCTCTTTGAGGACTAAAAATAGAACAAAGCATCCAACTCTTTAAGGACTAAAATGATATGATTTTAGGTACCTTTTGTGAATGTTTTTTTCAATTTACACATTCATGAGATGAAAAATTATTACCTGAAACCTTTCGAGGCTTTTTTGGAAACATGAACTCGTACCTGAAGTTTTGTTCAATTTTGACTTTTGAAAGTAGAAGTTCATACCTGAAAGTGTCAGTTGTTGTATAAATAATGCATGAGGATAAAAATGCATGCTTAAGTGATGGTTTTAAAATCTAGTCTGGGAATCAGTTTTTTTCTTATTCGTTTGATATTTTATGAGTTTGATAAGGTGGCTTCTCGCCTTAGGGTTTATCAATCTTGCATTAGATTTCTAGAAGCCTTGAATGTTAGGGTTATTTTTTGGAAGGTATGGAAGGATGGACTTGAGCTTAGATGGCTTATGTTTAGGGAACTTTATTCAATTGAGTTTGGTGAGTATGGAGGATTCCTCTTTGCCAATTATGATTCAAAAGGTGTCTTTACTAGTCTGGGTGGATTATTCTAAACTCCATTGTTAGGATGACAGTTTGAAAAGAAATTTGGCCTTTTTATCTTTAGGTTAGGTTTACTAGAAGGAGGTTTTGAGCATGTTTTCAGGATATAAGGTCTAAGAGTAAGATGGACTATGACCCTAAGGTTCATTTTTGGTCTTTAGACATGATACAAAATTTTTGCAAAGTTTTATCTTTTGAAATAATGCTAGGAAATCATATTACTGGTTTTATTCATTCATCAAGCATTATCAATTAATTGATAAACATGATGCAAGATGGGATGCAGGTGTTACAAATGGACCTTGTAAGAAATCAAGTGATTGTATTTTATTTAAAAGAAAGAACGTACAAGTTATGACAAATTATGGGATCACAAAAGTTTTTAAGATACAAAAGAGTACAAAGGGTTTTCCTAGCTACTTAATACCTAATGCTGATGACCTGAATCTACCAATGTCTTAGGAAATATCTTAAGCAATTAATCCTTTTAGTGTTGGCTAACTTATAAAGAGACTTTTCATATTACCCCATGGTGGGATAGAGGCCTTGAGGTTAGGTAGTTTCCATTTTTCTAGTGCATGTAAGGATGAGATTTGGTAGAATAGGTTGGCATAGAATAGGTGGATTAGGTTATGATTTGGTGTCTTGATGGGGGTTATAAGTGTAGGGTAAGTTGGTTCTGGTCTAGGTTGGTGATAGTTTGAGCTTGATTTGGTTCTGGTAAGGGGAAAACTAGTCTCTTAAATTGCCCTTTTGGGTTTCCAACTTAAGTTGATTTGATTTCCTAGATGCCTTTTTGGGTATTTATTTGAGGTTTTTCTCTTTTTTTTTTTAATTTTGTTTTTGTTTGTTAGTTTTTTATTTGTTTGTTTGTTTTGTTTTATTGTTTTTTTTTAAGTAGCAAAAATAGAAGAAGCATAAGATGCCCTTTTAGGTTTTTATCCTATAATCCTTTCAAGCATAGTATTTCTTGATGAAATTAAAATTCACAGGATTGGGTAAGTCGCTACCATCCATCTTGATTAAGATCAAGGTTTCTTCAAAAATACATGCATTACCTGGTATGGCCCTTCCAATTCAAAGTCTATTTTTCTTGAGCATCTTTATAGATTGGTAGGATTTGTTTAAATGATAGGTCACCTTTTTTGAACTGATGAGGATGGACCTTTTTATTATAGGCTCTTATTATGCGCTTTTAATATATATGCCCGTGATAGGGCTTTAATTCTTTTCTCCTTAACAAGATTGAGCTGCTTATATCAGTTCCCAACCCATTTTACCATTTCAAGTTGTGATTCCATTAGGACTCTAAGTGAGGGATTTTAACCTTGATAGGTAGGATGGCTTCTATGCTGTAGACAAAGGAGAATAAGTTAGCACCCGTAAAAGTTTGTATTATCGTGTAATAGATATGTAAGGCAAAAGATAACTTATTGTGCCAATTTTTATAGGTCTTAACCATCTTTTTTATATTATTGTTGGCTATTTCAACTGTCCTATTCATTTGCAAGTGGTATGGACTGGAATTACAATGCTAGATCTTGAATTGAAAGCAAACTGCTTACATCATTTTATTTTTCAGGTTACAAATGTTATCTATAATGATTTGCTTGGGAAGGCCATTTCTAAAATGATATCCCATTTCACAAATTGCATACAACAGATTTGGTGACATTGGCATATGAAGCTACCTCTACCCATTTGGTGAAATAATTGATAGAGACCAAAATAAAGCAATGCCCATTAAAAGCCTTAGGTGTAATCGGTCTGATCATGTCTATGCCCCATATGAAAAAAGGCCATGGGGCTATCATAATATATAGAGGTACCGATGAGACATGGATTTTGTCTTTGTAGATTTAGCATTTGTGGCACTTTCGGGCATAGTCAATGCAATCCTTTTCAAGAGTCAACCAATAGTAGCCCGCTAGCATAACTTCTTTTGCCATTTAGTATCTGTTAGCATGCATACCGTAAATTCCTTCATAGACTTCTTACAGAATTCTTTTGGCTTTAGAGGCATCTACGCACTAGACTAGTACTTGATCTCAACCTTTCTTGTACAACACTTCATAATCCAAAATGAAGTTTGTGACTATTCTTTGGATGGTTTTCTTGTCAATTTTGGTAGTGCATTTAGGGTATTATTGATCTTTCATGTATTAAAAAATGTCATGATACTGTGGCAAGTTGTCCTTTTTTTTAAACATTTTGATAATATGCTAAAGTTGTACAAATTCTTATTTGAATGGAAGCAACATCCAATTCTCGATTGACTTTGAATATGGATGACAAGGTGGCTAAGGCATTAGTAATTTGGTTTTCTTCTCGAGGTAATTGTCGAAAGTTAATATCATCAAACTCTTTTTTGAGTTTTAAGATCAGATTCCTATAATGAGTCAATTTAGCATCATGTGTTTGCCATTCTCCTTTTAGTTGGTAGATGACAAGGTTGAATCTCCAAATACTTGCAATGTTTAGATACCTCTTTCAATGGCTGCTTACAGTCCTGGACGCAGGCCTCATTTACAGCTAGATTGTTGGTGAATTAAAGTTTAGTCTTGCAGTAAAGGTGAAGTAATTTCCATCAGGTGAGATAAGACTTATCATAATTCCATGCCCAATGAGTTTGAAGCTATATCGAAGTACATTTTCTAAGATAAGCTCCACTCAACAGTGTTTTTTGCCTCAGATATGCACATCAAGTTTAGTATTGCAGTAAAGGTGAAGTAATTTCCATTAAGCGAGATAAGAATTACCCTAATTTCATGCCCAATGAGTTTGAAGCTATATCGAAGTACATTTTCCAAGATGAGCTCCACTCTACAGTGTTTTTTGCCTCAGATATGCACATCAAGTCTTCCTAAAAAAATTCAAAGTCTAAAGGCTGATAGTTATCCGTTGCTTAGCTTGTCAAAATGTTGCTATTGTGCTACCCTTTATGGCTCTCTAGTTCATTTACATGATGTCGTACTTGAAAAGCAAGACTTGCCACTTAGCTAATCTCTCTGACAAGGTAAGAATTTTGCATAAATATTTGATGGGATTGAGTTTGGCAATCAGCCATGTTGTATGGTACAACATGTATGCCTTAACCTCTAAGCTGACCAAGTTAGAGCACAACATAACTTCTCTATTATTGAATAGTTATTTTCACATTTTGTGAACTTCTTGCTTAAGTAATAGATAGCCTATTCCTTCTTACTCGACTCATCATGTTGACCTAATACACAGTCCATCGACTTGTCAAGAATTGATAAGTACAGGATTCAAGGTCGATCGAGCACTAATGGCATAAGTACCGAAAGGTTTGAAAGGTAATGTTTGACCTTATTGAAGGCTTATTGGCATTCTTCATTCCATTCTCCAAGATTTTGTTTTTGAAGTAGCTGAAAGATTGGATCACATTTTTTGGCCAATTGAAATGTAGCTCAACCTTCCTAAGAAACTCTTCACTTCTTTTTAAGTTCAAGGTGGCAATAATTCTGAATGGCCTTGACCTTGTCGAGATCAACTTCCATTCCATTTTTGCTCACAAAAAAGCCTAATAGTTTGCCAAATGTGATACAGAATGTGCATTTTGTGTAATTTAACTTGAGCTAGTATTTGCAAAATTATTTCAGGGTTTTTGCAAATTGGCCACATGTTCACTCTCTTTTAGCGATTTGGCGATCATATCATCCACATAGACCTATATTTCTCTGTGCATGAGATCATGGAACAATGTTGCCATCACCTTTGGTAGGTTGCCCTAACGTTCTTGAGCCCAAAAGGCATCATTTTATAGCAGAAAGTGCCCTACATGGTCACAAATATGGTTTTCTTCATATCTTTAATTGCCATTTTGATTTGGCTATAACTCAAAAATCCATCCATGAAAAAAAATAGCGCATTTTTGGTGGTGCTATCTAAAATAGGGTAAAAAAAAATTATCTTTTGGGCTAGCTCGGTTAGATCCCTATAATCAATATAAATATGAATTTCACCATCCTTCTTAAGAACTAGGACTATATTGGTTACCCATTCAAGGTATTTGCCTATTTCGAGAAATCTTGCTTCAAATTGCTTCTTCACTTCCTTTTTTACCTTCAGAAACATTTTGGGCTTCATCCTTCTAAGCTTTTGTTGTATAGACTTGCATTCAAGTTTGAGGGGAAGTTTATGGCCATAATATTGGTGTCTAATCTAAGTATGTCTTGGTAGGACCAGGCAAACACATCTTGATATTCTTAGAGGAAACTTATTGATTCGGCTCGAGTTAATGGTTTTATGGAGGTTCCAATTTTCACTTCTTTCTAGTCTTCTTTTTCCAAGGTTTATGATTTCAGTGGGTTTTTCATGAGGTAATATTTGTTTTTCTTCTAGTTTAATTAGCCTCAGCAAATTTGGAGCTACAGGGTTTTCTTTAGAATCCTCTTCAGTCTTAACTTTACCAGTGTAGAGTGGTTGCTCAAAATCGATATCCAGAGTCTCAGCATGCATATTCATGTCATATTCACCTGAGTATCTAAAAATATAGAAAAACTAATATAGGCAAACAAATATGTAAAGAAAGGTCTATGGATGGCAAGAACTACAAAAATGAACACAAAGAATGAAACGCATAATGCTTAGTCATTTTCATTAATAATACTTTATAAAAGAATGCCCATACAAATGATCCTACAATGTTTCTTGGGTGGAACCATATAGGTGCAGTTCATAGTATTACTTTGAAACAAACTTGAGTAGTACAGAAATCTTAATTTTAGCTTAAACACTCAGAAAAAATCCTAAAAGGCACATGCCAGTCTCTTGGTTTATCATAACTTCTCTAACTCATCAATTACATTAATGGACAGATCCCCAAATGCCTTGTTTGGTATGAGCATAACATTGGTGGAACCAGTACTTGCACGTCTTCCTGGATGAAAACTTTCTCGAAGTGGTGGAAACGACATTCATATCCCATGTCTTGTCCTAATAGAAGAGCCATCCTCCTTCTTTTGAGCTTATTTTTTTTCTATTAAACACTAGGCTCGAATCTTAACCCTCTTTTGTTGATCTAGTTAATGATTATCAAAGCTCTAGCAATCCCTTGGAGGTGTTTTTCGAGTCCTTTTCTAGCTCTAGCACCACTGCCAATAGTTATCTTCAGACCCATATGAGTGCTCTTCGATAGGTGAGGCTCAAGCATTGGCAACCTTTTTTTAACATAAGTGGCATTGACAAACTCATTAGCTTGAAATTAGAGGTGGCAAAATGAACCCAAGCGTGAAAACTTGTCTGAAAAAACTCAAGTCCAAACTCAAACTAAACCTAATTTTACCGCAAAGTCAATGGCCCTAACTCAAAAAAATGTGAACACAAAATAGCTCAAACTTGAGCCTAACTCGACCCTGAGCTTGAATATAATACTAAAAATAAATATGATGAAATTATAATTAAATAATTTTTTATAAATAAAAAAATTTAATTATCAATTTTATTTAATTCTTTTAATAATTTAATTAAATATTAAAAACTTAATTTATATTTTATATATGATTAAACCTGCTCATGCGTTGAGCTGATCATGGCTCGGATCATTTTAAATTCTCAATCCCAGGCCCTTATTTAACGTGCCTAGACTGCCTATTTAATCCAGAATTGATGTTCATCATATTAAAGAATGTTTTTATTAATATTCATATATTTTATAATTAAATTTGAATAAAATATATGTTATTCTTATTTACAATCACTATTCCAAGTCGAGCTAGGTTTTGGGTCGAGTGGGTATCTTGACCCTTGAACAGGTCTAGATATGATAAAATAATAATTTATCAAAAAGTAAATCATATAGCGAGCTTTGAAAACATTGTTAATAAAGTATATCATCTATTTATCACATTTTCTTTAATTTAATTAGTTAAACTCATTAAATATTTAGAGTTTATGTATGTTAGAAGTAAAATTTTAAATATTTCTTTGAATATTATTATTATTATTATCATCATCATCATTTCAAGTAATGATAATTAGAATATAGTAATACTATAACAAAGCAATAAGATAAATTAAAAAATATGAAAACCATAATAGATAATACCATATTAAAAATGAATTAAATATTAAATATTAGTACTATATATAATTTAATTAAATATGAAAAACTTATTTTATATTTTATATATGATTAAACCTACTCATAGGTCGGGCCAGGTCGTGGCCTAAATTTTTTTATAAATCCTAAGCTTAGACCCACCTATTTAAGCCATAATTACTGTTCATCATATTAAAAATTTTTTATTAATATTTATATATTTTATAATTAAATTTAAAAAATATAAGTTATTTTAATTTAAAATCACTATTTTAAGCTAGGCCGAGCTAGTCTGAAATAAAAATATGGTAACCGGAGCTCAGGCCTAATTGGGCTGCGTGGGTTGCTCGACCCTTGAGCAAGTCTATATATGTAAAATAATAATTTATCAAAAAGTAAATCATATAATAAGCTTTAAAATATTGTCAATAAAATATATCATCTATTCATCACATTTAATTAGTAAAACTCATTAAATATTGAGTTTATGTATGTTAGTAGTAAAATTTTAAATATTTTTTGAATATTATTCTTATTTTATTATAATAATAATTATTATTATTATTTCAAGTAATGATAATTAGAATCTAATAATAGGATAATTAAGTAATAAGATAAATTAAAAAATATGGAAGCTATATAGATAATATCATATCAAAAATGAAAAAAATCGCATGTTAAATTAGCAACTAAACCTACCCATGGGCTGGACAACTTGCCCAACCTGATAGGCTTGGCACGATTAGGCCCAGGTCTCAAATTTTAAGTTTCAAGCAAGCTCGACCTGAAACAACTTATTTAAAATAAAATAATATATTTTTATTTTAATTTAATTATAAAATATGTAAATATTAATATAAAAGTAACTCTTTTGATATTATGAATAGTGATTTATACTTAAATAGGTTGGCTAGGCCAAATTCAGCACTAAGCTTAGAATTCAAAATTTTTTCAAGTCGCAGCTAGGCCCATGGAACTGAACTAAATTTTTTTCAGGCTGGCTCGGGCCAAATTTAGGCCTAGCCTTAGAATTCAAAATTATGTAAAAATGATTAAATTTAATATAAAATAAAAATGATGTAAAACATACTAAACTAAAACCTGACCTAAACCCAAACTCAAACCCAAAAAAGGAACGAACCTGAATAGACTCGAACCCAAATTAGCCTGAACCTGAATAGACTTGAACCTAAATTAGGTTGAACCCAAACAGGCTCAAATCTAAAAAGTCCTCAATCAGGAGTGACCCCACCTAAACACGCCCAAACTGCCTAATTGCCACTTCTAATTGAAATAAGAATTTTAGGATATTTTCATCAAGTTCAGTATACGGGATATTAATTAAGGTAGCTACAATGATATCTTCTTCTCTTCAAACACTAACAACTTTATTTTTTATGTGGAATTTCAACTTCTAATGTAATGATGATGGCACTGCCTCCATGGAGTGAATCAAAGGCTTTCCCAACAAGCAGTTATATGATAGAGCAATATCCATCACATTAAAGTCCACTGCATAAGTGCATGGGCTAATTTGAAGTGGAATGCTGATGTTTCCCATGACGTTTTTACAAGTTCCATCAAAAGCTTGCACAATTGCATGACTATTCTGTATGTGAGTTGCATCAATAGGGAGTTTGTTCAAGCATGATACAAGCATTACATTCAGAGCTAACCCCTTATTAATAAGCACTTTGGGCAACATGCAACTGTACAATATGTGGTGATGTGAAGAGCCTTATAGTTTCATCTTCTTCCATGAAGGATTTCATCATCACTGAAAGATATATTATTGTCAATAATGATGTTGCTTACTAGACTATCTAACTAGCCTATCGAGATGTTTGAAGGAACATATGCCTTATTCAAGAGATTGAGAGAGCATTTCTATGAGCATCGAAATTCAATAATAGCGATAGCACAGATATCTTGGCAGCCTGCTTGTTTAGGTGATCGATGATGTTGTATTTGTTGTGTTTGATGAACTTGAGGAATTTCATAGCTTTTTTCACTCATTGGCTCCTTGATAGCTATCGTATCCGAGTCCTTAGTTACAAACTTTGGTGCTTGAGAAATAAAAATAGTATTCTTTTGTTGAGTTTCACCTCTTGATGTATCTGGGGTATAATATCTACCACTCCAAATTAGGTGGCTTACCTTTGAAAGGTCAACATTTATTGCTTGCTGATTAGATTCTCAAGTGATTAAGTTTGAATTTCATATTTCTAGGGAACAACCTTGTTATCCTAATAAGAAAAGAGACAAAAGTTGAAAATAATCTTCTACATAAGCTGAACAAAGGTAGCTTAGACACTTGATCGATTATCAAATAAAACTAATGCCCTTGCAATCTTATAAGAATGATTTTTCCCTTCTTTTTCTATAGTGTTGACAGATAGTGTTGCATTTGCAGACATGTATGTAAGTCTTGCTTTTTATCATAAAATTTAATGCTACCCTTATTCATCATCCTTTCAACCATAGCATGGACCTTTTCGTACATTTGAAGAGTATGGCTATAGACGTAATGTAAATCATAGAATTTATTGGCTTTTTTTTCCCGTCTTTTTGAACCCAATTGACCAATTTGGCATATACCAAGATTTGCCAGACTAGATTCATTAGAATTTTGACCTCAATTATGTTTTCTATGATCTCACAACCTTCTTCAATGGCCACTTATTTTGCATCTGGTCGTCTAAGATAAACTAGCTCTAATACTAGATTTTATTATTGTTTGCCTTTAACTTTTCTTTTTCCTTTAAAAATATTCCCTTTGCTAGAGCCCCTATTTATAGTTTCATCGATCATTCCACACAACATGACTACATCTACGATGCTTTTTGAAAACTTTTCAATACCTTATCATAATAAGGCACTTATAATATGTCGATAAATCTAACCATAATTTCTCTTCCTATCAGCAAGGGATGAATTTGGGTAGCCTCTTCCATCCACCTCAAAGTATATTGCTTGAAGCCTTCATCGGCTTTTTTTTCCATGTTTATTAGAGAGAATAACTTGAAATTCAATTGATGGTAGGTCTCTCTTCGTCTGCGACATTGATTCATTCACCTCACTCCTCGTGGAGCTTAATTTCATATCAGTCCATCATCTCCTGGACCATTTTAAGGAAAAATGGATAGTGCTAAAGAATATGCTCTCGATTACAGCGATAGCAAGATGATTTAGTGGTTTTTATGCTTTGGTTTTCAACATTTAGCACTATTCTAGCTTTCACAAAGGCTTGCCAGACCTTGCTCGTTGAGGTTTTGACTTTTTTAATGCTTCTTTTAGCCTAACATCTTTTCCCTTCAATCACCATATTTACTCTTAGCTTTGCACGGTTGGAAAGTGAATTGGGTCCAATGTTGGGCCAGGCCCTTATTTGACCTTGATCATACCCTTTTCTAGCGTACCCTGCTCTTTTCTCTTAAATGAGTTACAATTCTCAATGAAATGGTCTTATGCCCTGATGTAGTATTCACAATAAGCATTTTCATTATACCAATTTAGTGTATGGAAGTGATCTTGGGTTTGTAAATATTGAGGGCCACTAGTAGACCTACTAATAAACAAGGATAAATATCTTTGTAGGAGTAAGGAAGTGGCTTGAAGTGTTTTTTAGGTGCTTGTTGATTGTTTAGAGCTTTTGCATTATTTGTATTATGGGATTGTACGCTTTGGGCTATGTTTTGAGTAAAATTCAATGTGGAGCTTATTATTGGAATGGTCTCAGCAGAATGGATTGGTTATGGCATCGATGAGTAGGGATTAAAACTCGGATGCAAGATGTTCAGGAAGTACACACCCTATGTCTGATGTGGATTCTAATTAATCCTAACATGACTTTCACTAACAGTATTCACCTCCTTCTCTTTACCCTTAGTTGTTGACTTCTTGACTGGCCTAGATGATTCTCTAATGGTTATATTGCCACTTTTGATAGAGTTATCGATCATTTCACCTAATATGACCATATTGGCAAAACTTTTCATGGTATTTCCCACTAACCTTTCATAGTAGGGAGCTCGTAAAATGCTAACAAACATGACCATCATCTCTTTCTCGGTCAAAGAAGGATGAACTTGAGCTACTTCCTCTCTCCATCATTGAACATATTGCCTCAAGCTCTCAGAGGCTTTCTATTGCATGTTCATAAGAAAGAGATGATTTAGGACCAAATCAAACATGTGCTTATATTGATCAAGGAAGGCGCAAGCGAAATCTGCCCATCTTTGAATTCTTACTAGATCAAGCCCTATATACCAATGTATAGCTGCATCAGTTAGACTATCCTAAAAGCATTAGATCAATAGCTTTTCATTCTCTTTATACCCGTCGATATTACATGCAAAGGTGTGTCGTGGGGTCTATAATCCCATTATACTTTTAAAATTTAGCCCTTTGAATTTAGGCAAAATGATAAAACTATAAAATAATCCTAAAAGTTTTACATTTATAACCCTAAATTTGTCCCTTCTTTTGATAGCTTAAATGCTCTTCTAATGATTGATACTAATTTAAGCCTTTATCATTATTTTTAAAGACCTCTTTGCTTTTTCTTGTTGCATTTGCTCATTTAGATTTGGGACTATAGGCCTTGCCTGTTAAGAGGCCGCAACCTGAAACCCTTAAACCAAATGAGTTACTGCTACAGGGTTAATGTGAATAAATGGTTGAGTAGATAAGATATTTGCTATCGAAGGATGTTATTTGTTAAATGCCCTTTCCCGAGCGTTGGTGGCTTTAGTACCACTATTCAAGTTGCTTTTAGGATTGGTTGGTTCTTTTCCCATATCGATGGTGCTTGTTAGCCCTTTTTCCTTTAAAGCATCAGATAATAGCTTAGTCAATTCTGCAATCTAAGCTTAGACCTCCTTATTCTTATAGAGTGATTGCTTTTGGAACTCTCTGTACATAAGTTTCAGTTGCTCAATATGGGCAGAGTGATCATTCTCTATTGTTTTCCAATGACTGTGAGTGTTATACTGATGACGGATTGTAGATTCTGTGTTTTAAAGCACTTTCACTTTAGATTATTACTAGTTAGACTTCTATTATGTGTTGTGAGAATGTTCGATAAGATAAAGATGAGCATGCAATTAGATGGCAATTAACATCAATGCATAAAGTAGTAAAAGGATTAGATTAGTCATGCAAATGCAAGATAGACAATCGAACTAAGAAAGCAGCTCCATCAATAGCATCTTTCATTAAAGCAACAAAATATCCCAATTACACTTGATTACATTTAGAAATGCTTGATATGCTTACATTGTTTGATCACATGTTCCATAAAATAAAACAATTCTTATTCATAGGCTTCGATAGCTAATATGTCACGTGTTAAGGATCGGGCTACATCCATCATGTTTTCAGCCTCTAACTGGGCTATTTGATGATATGAAAATGATGGTCTTGATAATTTTGGCATTATGATCAACCATTTGTAGCCATTCTTTGTCTCGTTGTACAAAAGCTCTAACTAATTCATCAACCTGACCTTGGTGAGCTTGAAGAGAATGCTCTAAATCTTGAATTCTGAGTGTCAAAGCCTTATTCTCAACTTGATTTACTCTCAAATCCCAGACCTAAGCTTCTACCTGTCCATTCCTTTTTGGTAAGTTGATGCAAGGATGCAGGTTTTAATAAACTTTTCCTTATTGACCATAGCTACTTCTCTCTATCAATGTAATTCCTTCTCAAGTGCAGCAATTTTTGCCTTCCACATAACTGAAGACTTACCAAGGCATCAAGACTTTTTTATTTTGCTAAGAGCCACATAATCTTTCTTTAAGCTCTTGAAGTGGATTGTTTCTTTGACAACTTGATTTATCTCACTATCCCAGAGATAGAGGTCTATTTCTAATTGACTTTTTTTTTCCTTTAGGTAGGTGATTTCCTCAACAAAGGTTACCTTTTCTTGTTGGAACTCTCACTTGAGCAATTTAATCTCAAAGGGAAATTCATCAACTAGTATTTATGATATTCCAATACCAGATAAGGGAAAAGTGTTATTGATGCAACAGATCTTCCATTCTTTGTATCTTGAGGTCCTACTACTTCTTCTCTAGGACCTTTGCATAAAACGGGTTTGCCTTCAAGCATTGAAAGCTAGCTAAAATTTTAACTTGTAATCAGGTCCACCATAGTCAAAATCCCATTGTTCTAGTTCTTTGGCAAAGGAGATGAATTGTTACCATAGTCGAAATCCCATTGTTTTAGGTCTTTGGCAAATGAGATGAATTGTTGATAGTGAAATTGTCACAGAAATAGGATGGGTGCATAACTAGTTCTTCTTGATAATCCATGAGTAGCACAAAACTATAATCCCTGCATCGATATATGATTCTCTATGGTGAAAACCAAAAGGCTTTCTATGTTACCTCTTTCCTCTTAGGTTTCTAAAATTTTTGAATCATTATTCTTCAGAATTATCGTGGGGCCATTCCTTCTCAAAAACCTTTGAGATAGAGTTGAAATTGGGTAAGAAGTTGTATGACATCATTTTTCTTGAAGACAATAGTGACTGACAAGGCATATGTGGAAAACTGGTATACATCCACTAAATTGAATCATACCTAATTTTAGTAATGATGGCTGGTGCAAATAGTTTTAGCAATGATGGCCGATGCAAGATTGATGTTGCAACATAATCGAGAAAAGAGCTATGCTACTTTAGCTTCAACATAGCCTAATATTTTTAGAACTATGACCAGACCACATATCACCAAAGCATAGATATCTTGAACTTTTTAGGTATCAATGGTACTTAACATTGCTTCTTTCAAACTAGCCTATGAAATGCACTCACTATTCCTTTTATCTTGAAATGATTTTTGGTCTAAAACTCTATTGCCCTAAAGATATGAGCTAATCTTTTCTTGAAAGTTGAAGGATGTAAAGCCTTGTAAAATATTCTATCAATCTTGGCCGTCTCAATATTGAGCAACATAGTGTATTCATCAATTGTGATGACTAAATCTTCTTGATTGAAAGTGAAACATTGATATGCTGGGTTCTAAAACTAAGATGCTACTTGTAACAAACAAACATCCAAACAAACTTAGAGTAAAAAGGCTATATCTTTGTATCTCTTAGTGAATAATTCCCTCTCAGTATTGTCCCAATTAGTCTATATATGCTTTAGATCTTGCCAAACATTCTGACGGTATCCTATCTTGACCATTTCATGCACTGTTGAAACATATTCGTATTTGAGAACATCCCTATCTTTACGCTATCGATAGTCTGACTATGCTTGGACTTTCTTAAAAGGCTTCAGATCTGAAATAGACTGTTGCTCCATGACAGACACCCCTTGATGAACACTATACCATTGGCCAATTGTCCTATAGTGATAATGATTATGATGAAATGATGCATCAAATAGAAAAACAAAAATAAAACAAATTAGTGATCACATAAAGTAATAATTATAAAAATAAGAGTATATGTAAAAAGTAGCAACAAAAACTCATCACAAAACTTATCTCCAATAGGTGATACGTTACCTAAGGGTAAACAGAACAATTGGCAACCAACAGACATCATAATGGCATGTCTAAGTTAAAATCACCTTTAGCAAGGTGACACGATACCTAGCAAGGTCAAGACTGACCAATCAAGTGGTGATGTTTGTTTGTCACCACCTCTGACCCATACATGTTAAGCATAATGGCTTATTTCTGTAAGATATAACTTTTTCAAGATGACTTGAGGTGTTATAGGTAATGGCATTCACTTTCTAGAAGAGGGTTATCCATAGAACATGACAACATACCCTAAAATAATCATGAAATAAAATAACAAAATGCAAGCGATAATGTCTATTATCGCTTGTGTAACATGGTGTATAGAAGTGAAGGTAAAAAGTGTTTCCCTAAATGATTCTATACTTTGGGTTATTCTAGAACATTCCAGTATGGTTTGACATAGTTTGGCTCAAAGGGTTCACTATATGGATTGTAGTGGATGTTTAAATTGGTATTCGAATTACTCCTCCATTTGGTAAGAACAGCTGAGGCACCCTGATCCCAAGCCTGTTGCGAGTTTGATGGAACGGGTTCGACTAGATGGATGTATTTCCTTATATAAATGCGAAGAGGTACTCACAAGAGACATAAGTAATTTACACCCTGAAATGTCTTGCCATGCCTATGCAGAGTATTACTCATGAAGGTGAATGGCTTATTTCTTGTAATAATTAGGACTATAACATCACTATGGTGTTTTATGGGAATGCACATGCAAGTGCACCATGTCTGTCAGGAAAAAAATCTAACCTTTCATTTTTCTCCTAAATTACCACATTTATTCAAGTCGATAGTCATTCAGGAATAAAATAGTCCCTAACGATTATGAGGTAAAAACCATGAAAGATAAAAAGTTAGTAAACAAATGTAGAAAGAGATTATAATGAAATAATGATGGAATATGAGAAAAGCTAAGAATCATGTGAGATATAGCTCATCATAGGCTTAACTCTCTAATCTAGTCACCAGTGGAGTCACCAAGCTGTCACCATGTACCCCTTTTATTTTCTTTTTTGATTATTCAAAGCGAGCACACACGACTTAAAAGATATATATGGTGTTTGGTCGGAGCATTTAAATTATCCCTTCATCGAGATTTGAATTACGGGTAGTAATGTGAAGGAGATAGAGACCATCGAGCGAATCACTCGTCCAACTAGTGTCAAGAGGCTACCACAAAATGGCCATAAATTTGAAGTCACTACTGATCATTTTAGCTAGGCATGATCTAATGCGTATTAAAAACAATATTTCAAGTTATGAAACTCAAAATGTTGATTTTAAGGTTTACAAGGTCCAAAGATTCGTTGGTTGGGTTTAGGAATTGGTTACGCATAGGGAAAGATTAGCACCCCATGAAGCCCGAAATCAGTACTTGCTAATTATATCTCGTTTAGTTTTTGCTTAATCAGCTCCATTTAGTTATTATACAGATGTTATGAAGCAATGAATTGAGTTCATTTTTCAAAAAAAATCATCGTAAAAAATGATCTATTTGTTGTCATTTATATGAACAAAATATTTTGATCATATAATCCTCATTTATGCATGAATTTCTTGTGAAAATTGTAGATCCGGGTTTTGTTATCACTTTTACATTGCGGAAGTATTTGGAGCATATGGATTTTTTTATGAAAATAATATTCAGATTAAATTTTAAAAATTTAGATATTTCATTTTAGGCACTGAGGAGATACCAACATGAAACATTGCCTTTTAAATCTTTTCAAAAACAAATTTTGAAAGGAATGCACGATAGTCACAATAAAAAGGCAATGTGCTAGTGAGACAAAAAAGAATATAATAATTTTAGAAACAAACAATCACAAACAATCACAAACAAAGAACATAAAAATGAGGGACGGTCAGAATGTATCTCATAATTTTCTTTGATTATTGAAGAATAATTGGCATGATTATTTGGAGCCATCTTTGGATTCAATATTAATTTAAGGGAAGAAAAAAAATTTAATTGAAACAATCTAGGGTATCCAAAAGAGAGGAAATTTTTGGATTTTAAAGTAAAATCTAGGGTGGAGTGTCCCCGAAGATAAAAATTGATATTTTCAGAAAACAATTGGTAATCTCGAATATGTCTAAAAGAAAAAATTTAAGTTTCCAATGGAAAACAGATTGTAGTATCCCCTCAGAGTAGTGGCATTGGAGTACCCCAAAAATAAAAATTTTTGATGATTTAAGAAAATAATTAGAAATCTTGAATAAATCTAAAAGAGGAAAATCAAGTTTTCAGTGGTAAGCGATGTTGCAGTATCCCCTCAGAATTATGGGGTTGAAGTATCCCCAAAGATAAAAATTTTTGATGTTTTAAAGGGAAATGATATTTTGAAAAAAAAAGTATTTTGAAACTAAGGAACCCAAGATTTGAAAAAAACAATTTTACCATCAACCTTAATATAAGCCTAAAGGGTTTATGTTGTAGAGGAGCCAATCAGATACATTTTGAGAAATTTGAATGTCTCGATGATGGTGATTCAGGAGATTGGGTTAATTTTAATTTTAGAGAAAATAGGGGACAATATCACATCATCCTCCTTTTTGAATTTATTTTGGGCTCATCTGAAGGCTTCAAGTGGTAAATAAGGTAACATTGGAAAGCCAACTTGATGAGGATTAATATAAAAATATTTCAAAAATCTTAGAAAATCATTTTCTAGTCGGAATTAATATTTAAAATTAGGCCTGTCTTAATATTAGTAGCATGCATGGGATAGAGGCCATGAGAGCTTTGAAAAATCATTTTGAACTCATTCAAAATCACTAAATCACAAACAATACCTTTTTGGAAATAAAATTTTGCGAACTTTCAAAAAAATATTTAAAATATACAGAAAAATCACTTGATGGACCAAAGCAATACAAACATGATATAGCACGCCGGTTCTAAGGGTTCTAGACAACAAAGGTTCAAAAAATTATAGTTCCTCCATTCGGAATGACCCGAGGGCAAACAACACATTGGAAAGGCATTTCGATGCCCTTTAAGGGAAAATATCAAAAAATTCTAAAAAAATCATTTATGGCATAAAAATAATTTTTCAAATTTGGACTATGGTGCTACCAGAGCAAAAAAAAAGGTTATTCAATTTTTTAAGGGTTTCTTGGGGTCAAACTTGAGTTATGGATGTCCAAACATAAACAACCACAGGTAAAAGGATGACACAGGCATCACAGTTTCATTCCACAATCCTAGAGTAGTTTGGGATGATGAAACAACCCATTGACCATGCCACTGTGGAGTTGTTAAACTTAAGATCAAGGCTTAATATATATTTTTTATCAACTAAAATGGTCTTTTTTGTTTGAGAAGCAGGATCTTTAAACTTATTTTACCATGAATCCAGATCTAAAATGTTTAATTTGCCTCCATGATTAAAAGACCAATTTTATGAAAACATTAAATCCATGGTATTCTCCATCTATTGGAGGTAGCATAACCTTAGGGGATTTTTTTTTGAAATTAGATTTTTAGCAAACAAGCAAGCATCTTGACTGAGATGTCATGAGCAAAGTACAACATACACAAAGATAAAAAAGGATAACACTTGCAAACACACAAAGATAATATTTTAACATGGAAAAATGATAAAATACAAGGAAATGATGAATTAGATGCATGGAAATGATAACTCCATGAATGGCATAAAAAATCATTCTAAGGAGGATGGCATTAACATATTTAAGCCAAGAAAAGCATGGTGAAATTTTCAAGATAGAATTTTTGTGCCATGAGACTTTTTAAAATGCATAAACATACTCAATATATGTTAGGAAGAATATTCTAGCATGTGTTAAGCATGTGAAAATAGGTGAAGCATGAAAGAAAATGTATGAATAACGGACTACTTTGATGACAGAATGAAAGAGAAGATGCTTAGCCTACCAAGCAACATCAAGGCATCAAAAGACCATCAAAATCCTAAGACTACCATAACCAAGGCAACAATAATGCATGAGAGTTTTAGGATGGTCATGACAACATAAATCATTCTTTAAGATGATGGAAGTGTTAAAAATGAGAAAAAAATTAGAGTTAGGTGAGAAAATATGCCAAAAGCCTCAAGCATTAGCTTTTTTCTTTGAGCAATAACTTTAGACTCACTTTTTTTTTTATTGTTGATATGCAAGAAATGATGAAAAAAAGAGTTTTCTTGTAAGGTGTTGATGGAAAGAAGTTTTAAGAGGAAGGATAAATGGAATAGAAGGCCTTAGAAGTGTTTTTGGTGGTGATTTTAAAGAGCTACAAGAATAGAGAAAGGTTGAAGGTAAAAGATAATTAAACATGTTTGCTAAAGTCTCTCTTTTTTTTGGAGGTTGCTAGAGGTTTTTTTCTGAGGTTGCTAGAAAATCATTGATAACAAGTTGAGCCATCTTTAGCCTCTATTTTAGATTCAAGGTTCAGCCAATGCTTTTTAGAGACAAAGCAAAGGCATTTTTTTATCTTTCATTCATGTACTATGGGACAACTCTAATTACTATGTTCAGCAACTCTTATTTCCATTGGTTTTACCATATAGAGTAGTGGTGCAAAAAGGTTATAACAGCCTGTAATTGGAGAAAAGCCAATTATGCCCTTTGACAAACAATATATTTCATAAAAATGTCCCTTGTCATTGGCCATTTGGGCTTTAAAAATTTGTTAAGTCCAATTATGAGCCCATGGCTGAGGCTTGGTATGAATTATGATGATTTTTGGTGCAAGAGCATGGTTAAATTAGATTTTCAAAGGTTGAAAGATGGCTCGAGTTGGGTAAAAATACCTTGGTCATTTTATATCGATACACAAAGCAATTTTTACCTATGAGTATTGATATAATGAAGTGTGTATCGATACCAAGAGCAAAAAATTATTTCTAGTCTCAAGACTTAGAGGCATGTACTGATTCAAGGTTTTGTATTGATACTCCTGCATGTTTATCGATGCATTTAGCCCAAAATCATAACTTTAGCTACTGCTAAGGCCTATATAAATACAAACACATTATGTAATGAGACCACACTTTAGGTATCGATACCAAACCCTCTTATATCTATACTACATGGGAAAATTTGAATTTTGGGTGATGTGAAAGCTTTGTATCAATACTTATGCACCAATGTGACTTGCACGTACCTTAGGCTTTTTTAATACCTTACCTTGATCAGAAACAGTGGAAAACTAACTTATGCTCATGTAAATGACTTTGGTGACACCCTGAATAATGACCTTTTATGGCTTATTTTTACATTTTTCTTTAATACAACCCATAAGCATTTTAAACTTTTCCAAAAAAAAAATTTGTTAGGCAACATGGTACCCAACATTCGTCCCCATATTTATTTTTATTTTTTGATTTTATCATCTTTCAATTATGTCTTAGAATGCCAAAAATAAACCTAAACAAAATGAGGTGTCTACAATTATTACTGTGTTTTTTTACATAAAATTGGATCTTAGGCTTTTGGGTTGTACACCAATCTTTGTTGCTGAGATTTACCTATTTGAAAATCATTTTTCTTTAAAATGATCATGGGCTTCGTAGATCAAGCTCCAAAAATCACAGCATGAAGCAATTTGGTGGAACTTGAAAAAACCCAAACGAGTTAAAAAATTTGCTTTCTCAGATTGAAAGTTGAAAAACCCCATTTAGATGGAGAAAATGAGAATGTATTTTATGAATATTATCTAAAAAAAATATTTTGGTATTTCAAATAAAATAATTTCTTTCTGACCCTCGAAGATCTTTAAGTCTTAAGCAAGTAAGTCTTGAAAATATTCTTTTACATCCTTAACTTTAAGATTTTAGTAAAATATTGTCATCAACATTGAAATTGCTCACTCAAATGTTTCAATAATATCATGCCATATATGACAAGGTTTCTTCTAATAATTAGTCATTCAATTATTTTTTTGTGATAAGGTTTCTCCCAATAATTAGTCATTTAATTATTGCTTGATTATATTAATAATCCTTTATTTTCCATACATATAAGAATATATATATATATATGTATGGAATCTCAAGATTTTTGCCACTTAAAAAATTCTATTGATGGAAAAACTTATGAAGTTTTACTCCACAACTTATTACCTAATATTTTCCATTAATTAATAACATAATATTAAAATTAGACCTCTTATAATCTAGACTGCTCTTAACTATACTAAATCATCTCCTTGAAATTGTAATTTTCATTTATTAGCTTGCATTATGAATTCATGCTTATTATTAATCATATGGAGACTTTACCAAGCATGAACAATCTTGCGATAGCCATTTTGCTTTTTGCTATCTATGACCATTATCTATTATGATAGTAACCTTATAAAAGCAAAAGTATTTACATTTATCTTGATCATTATTATTCACTTTTAATTTTATCATGTAAAGTGCATATGCGTGCACGATTTGTTGAACTTCAATGCTTTATCCTATTACTTGCCTTTTACTATTAGCCTTGGCTATAATTATGAAAATGTATAGGCCTTAAAGCTAGTCAAATTGGACTAGGGAAATAAGTAGTAGACAATGTTTAGCCATTTTTCTCATAAAGTAAACAATCAATTCTCGTATATTTAAAGTGTTAGGATGCTTATGGAAGCATATAGGTGCTTGTTAGAGAATAAGTTCACTAAACTTGACCCACATGAGAACTTCATTTGGTATTGTCACTAAAGTTTTATGGAATGTTTTTATATGACAACCATGTAAACTAGTCCTTAAACTTGCAATACTAAGTCACCTTGTATGAGGAATGTTATGCTCTGGTTACATTACGAATGGCTCCTAAGAAAGAATGCCTATGATAAGGTGATTTTGTGTAATAGCATGAGTTATATGAAGATGGATGAGTTACCTAGAGAGGATTCATCACTTAAAATGACATTGGAGATATATCTCACTTGCTCTTGGCTTAGTTAAACCAAGCATCTATGGACAAAACATGATGAAATTAGAAGAAATAATTTCCCTATATTCACAAGGTTAATAGAAAGTTACAATGATTGATATGGATGGACTCTAAGTAGAAACTGTACGATGCTCATGAGCTTTCTAGATATATTGGTGAAATAATCAAATTACATTGATAGGCTAATCAATTAAAGGTTTTAAAGAAATCACTTTGAATTTATAATATTTAGGTGGTCATGATGGGTTGCTAGATTTTGCTTTTATCAATGGATATGAGTCAATGAGATTAACTAATATTGATCACCAACATATTGGAAACCTAAAGGGTCATATATAGTAATGCATAGATTAAACATAAGATTCATTTAAGTTAAAACTTAAATAGATGAAAGGTCTAATATGGGAAATTAGTTAAAGTTTTTAGTTGAGTTGAATTAGGAGATAATTGAGATTTGAGAGATCTAAGTGTGATGTCTTAATATGATAAGAAGGATGAACTCATATTGAGAAAATAATATTATGTGATATGTTGAAGATTGTTTAATGCCCTAGCTTGGCTTAGTTTCATATGATGACATTGATAGATTAACAACTTGAATTGTTCAAGATAAGCAAGCAATTTAATTGAAAATTAAATCTTGGCACATGAATCTTGGTCTACTCGCGTTAGTAAATAGTTGGAATTGGTCTTTTAGACCATTCTTGTTAAGTTAATTACCTATGATTGCCTAGCACATCTTAAATGTTAAAGAATAGGCTGCATGACAATAATAGTTAGGAACATAGCCCAATAGGTTCAACTTGAGGTTTAGGAGTTAAACTCCTAGTGGATGGGTGAAAAATTTGCACACCAACCAAATATGATGGGTGGCTAACCTAGTTTAAAAGATCTTGGCTTGTAGGCACAATAAATATGTTTTATTAGTGACCTAGTTGTTTGTGGAAGGCAGAAAGCTCTTTAAACATTTTGAATATTACTTAAGAAAATCAATTTAGCAAAATAGGCATTGTTTTCCTTAAGACACAACTAAATCGCCACTGCTTTAAGAGTTTTTCTTCTTATTAATTGTTATTACCCTTTTGTTGTTTTGTCTGTGATGCTACACATACTAAATATGATCTGCCTTGTCTCTAAACAAAAGAATAGACATTTTGATAGTGATCTAAGGATCATCTTGCTAGCATTAGAGAATCATGAAAGATTCATTCACTGTTCATGAGGATTACATTTGGAAGAAGTACACTTGTCCTTCTAGTGACCTTAGAGCAACTTGGAGATAACTATCCCATTGGTGAGGTCAAGTTATTCATGATCAACCTAAGATTATGATATCTTAAATAGGTACACTTTCATCTCATGATTAAATTTTTAAATTGTTAACCATTGTATGTAATCCAAAAACCTTAAAATCTTTAGGTAAATCTTGTTGTTTCTTGGTTTTATAATTCCATTGCTTTAATCTTGATTATGTTTACAATGATTTTTTTTGCATGAGTAATAATTTGCTTCAAGTGGATAAGGGAACACGCGAGTTGTATCCTAGGATGTCTAATGCACATGTAGGTACGATAAGAGAGGTAACTCAACATGTGGTATCAAAGCCTTATGTTTTTTCAGTTATATATAAGATGCTTATCTATTCTTATTTATAATCAATTATTGATTTATGTGATGTGTAGTAATATTTTAGGTTGTCCATTTAAATCTTTAATTTTTTTTAATTTGTTTAAAATTTGGAGAACATGTTTTATGTAAATTAAAAGTTTGATCATTTTTAAATCCAATATTGAAGCTATTATGGAAGCTCTTAAATTTGATTTCAAATTTTATGAAATTCTAAAATATTGTTTATTTGCTAACATAAGAGGCTTTTAATAAATTTTGATTAAAATGTTTTCATTAAATTTTTTTGGTCTTGGAATTTTTTGCGTTGTTTTCGTGGGTATTGCATAACATAGAGTTCATTAATTCATTATGGAATTGTTTGACACGCTTGCTAGAATTTAGGATTGCTTTATGGACGTATATGATTCATGATCCAAGCCAAGAATATGAATGAATAAAGTTCGACTGATGTGGCAAAAGTGGTTGCATGATTCTTATATGTTCATGGAGTATAGTAAGATAATTGTTGCCAACTTATGTGCTGCAATGAAAGTGGAATTGCAGCCCAATTTTAAGGCATCTAGCAACCTCCAAAGTGATGTTTCTTGACCTACAAAAGTGTAAACAAGTAGCCATTGAGGCTTGAAATTGTTTCTTTTGACATGGACAAAGTGTTATATTCTAACTCCAAATAGAATTTGTTTTCTAGTGGGAGTACACTTTCTAATATTGAGGAGATCAACACTTAAAAGTTAGGTAGTTGAATCCTTTATTAAATAGGTAATTTATAACTAGGGAAATTAAGTTCCTAAAATTTGGGAAAAATAGTTTTAGTTGTTACATACTAAATTCTTAAAAGTCAGAAAAGTAATCAAACTTGTTTGCTTAAGATAGAAGGCCTATAAATAGTAGTAGTCAATATTTAAAACTTGATTTTCTAGATTTTTTAGAAAATGAAACATGTCTAAAAGGTTTGTCCTAAGTAAGACAAAAGTAATTCTAAAAGTTAAAAAAGTTATCGCAACTAGAATAATTAACATAAAAGTTAGGTTTGTCTAAATTAGCTGTTTTAGATACTTTGGAGTCAAATTTTGAGAATCGAAACCTATTAAATATTTTGATAAATCATCTAAAAATGTTTGATGAGTTTTATGCAAAATAGCAATACCATCACTAATGAGATTGGTTATAGATACATTATAGCACGTGAATGATATAATTATATTTGCATGAGGAAGATCATGGACTAGACCTTAGTATGATTAAGTTATGAATGGTTGAAATTTTCTTTATCTATTCATTTTTATAGTAGGGCTTGTTGTATTGCCTTATCTCTTTATATTTTAGGAGTTACAAAGTTATATAAGGTTTATAGCTTTAGACTAAAAATTAAATCTATGTAATCCAAAAAGAAAAGAAGATGGCACCATGAAGAAATCACAAAAAGATCATCATTAAGACTTTTGAAGAACTTGTACGATATCCCTAAGAATTTGACCACCTAGTTTCCATTAGCTTAAGAAACTATATTGGATAAAAGTCCTTAATCATTCTATTAGATTGCATAAGATATAATTTTTTAATTTATATATACATGATATATTTAATTAAATAAATGCTATGTATGTTGTCGCCACATGATTGCCTTTAAAACTTTGGACGATCTGAAGGGCATGGCATGCTCGACTTAAAAAAAATGATGGTTGGTTGTGGTCGAGCCTTTGAGTTATCCCATGATCGGGATTTGGATTAGACATAATAATGGGAAGGAGAAGGAAGAGACCATCGAGTGAATTGCTCATCCAACTAGTATTGGATGACCACCATGAAGTGGCCATAAACTTGGAGTCACTAAGCCCTTTTATAATATATATCCTATGAAAGTGACCTTTGTCATTGATTGTTTAGGCTAAAAAAATTTGTTTGAATCCATTCATGAGCTCACTGTTGAGGTTTGCAATGATTTATGATAATTCCTTAGTGCAAAAACATGTTTAAATCGTGTTTTTCGAAGGCTAAAAAGTGGCTCGAACTAAGCAAAAATACCTTGGTGTATCGATACAAAACATATTGTATCGATATACAAGGTACTTTTTACCCAGAGTATCGATACAATGAGCTGTGTATCGATACTAAGAGCAAAAAATAGTTTCAATCTCGAGACTTTGAGGCCTGTATCAATACTCTATGGATTTGTATCGCTACTCATGCTTACGTATCGATACATTTTGCTAAAAATCATAACTTTAGCTACTACCAAGGTTTGTATCGACACAAACATGCTAGGTATCGATACCACATCTTAGGTATCAATACTAAACCTTCTTATATCGATACTACATGTGAATATTCAAGTTTTTGGTGATGTAATGCCTCGTATCAATACTTGTACACCAATATAACTTGCACATACCTGTGGCTTCTTGATTTTCCTTAACTTAATCATAAATAGTGGGAAATTGATTCGTGTACTCATCTGAATGACTCTGATGACACCATAAAAAGTGGCCTTTTAATACCTCATTTTTTATAGTTTCCTTTAATACGGCCTATAGGCATTTTAGACCTTCCAAAAAAATTTTTTCATTTAGTGTCATATTGCGTAATAATGCCTGGTGACATGGCATCTAGTAGTCGTCTCTTAATTTTTATTTTACTTTTTGATTTTATCATCCTTCAATTGAGTCTTGGGGTGTTAAAAGTAGGTCAGACAAAATAAGGTGTCTGCATCTGCCCTTTTTTGGCCCCCGCTAAGTATTAAGAACAGGGCAAAGATAAATAAACACTATTTTGTTCGACTAAGATGATAGTTTTATGTGCTATGTTATTTTTTTAGGTTTAACCCTAAATAGGTGCCATCAATATGTGTGGGCTTCAAGGTAGGTAAAGAAATATGTCAAGCTCTTTGTGGACTAAGGTAGATAGTTGCCACCAGCTTATATAGGCTTTAAGGTAAAAAAAAGAAAGATATTCAGCTCTTTATGGACTAAGGTAGATTGGTGCCAGCAGCTTGTGTAGGCTTAAATAAGAGTTTTGCTCTTTAAAAACTAAGGTAGGTAGTTGCCACCAGCTTACATGGGCTTTAAGGTAGGGAAGCATCTTACTCTTTAAAGACTAAGGTAGGTAATTATGACCAACTTGTATGGGCTAAGTGACCGACGTTTTAAGGATAAGGTAGGTAGGTGCCATCAGCTTGTATGGGCTTTGTTAAGCATCTACTCTTTGAGGACTAAGGTAGGTAGGTGCCACCAACTTATGTAGTCTTTGTTAAGCATTCTCCTCTTTAAGGATTGAGGTATGTAGGTGCCACCAGCTCGTATCGGCTTTGTTATGCATCATGTTTTTTGTAGACTGAGGTAACTAGGTGCCACTGGCTTATATGGGCCTTGTGGTAAGTCATGAAGGGCGTCTTACTCTTTAAGGACTAAAAGGAAATGAGTTTAGATTCCCCTTTAGGTGAGTTTTGATGAGCACATAGAGTCAAAGAAACCTACATGAGGCCTTTTAGGATTTTTCAAAATAAAAAAATTGATACCTTAGGTTTCCTGGAAATTTTACTTTGGTATATGAGAGTTGGTACCTGTAGGATGTTAAATGCTGCATAATGCATAGGGATATACCTATCTAAATGATGCAAAGGTAATGATTTTGAAAGTCTAATCTAGTAGTTGGTTTTGGCCTTCTCAGGCTTTGATAAGGTGGCTTTTTGCCTAGGGTTTGTCAATCTTGCTCTAGATTTTTAGAGACTTTGAATTTTAAGGTTATCCCTTCTTTGAAGATATGGAAGGTCCATGATCACTTACTGGGAAGATGTTTTGAGCACATTTTCAAAAGGTAGGGTCCTAGGGCAAGACCAATTATGGCCCCAAGAGTTCATTTTTAGTCTTTAGACATGAAACAAAGCTCCTGCAAAATTCTATCTTTCCAAGTAATGCTAGGAAATCTTGTTATCAGTTTTATTTGTTTATCAAGCATTACCAATTAAATGATAAACATGATGTGACATGGAATTCAGGGTTACAAAATGATTTTGCAAGAAATCAAATGATTGTATTTTTATTCAAGGAAAGAGGGTACAAGTTATGACAAACTTATGACATTGTGAAAAAATTTGTAATACAAAATAGATAAGAGAAGTCTTCCTGGTCGATTGGCTCTGATGCTGATGACATGAATTCTATACTAAATGCTTTTGGAGATTTCTTTTGAGTAATTAATCCTTTTAGTGCTGGCTGACTTATAAGACCATAGATTGCCCCATGGTAGGATAGGGACCTCAAAAGCTAGGTGGTTCCCATTTTTTGAGTATAAATGTGGATGTGGTTTGGTCAGCATAGAACAAATGGCTTAGGTTATGACTTGGTGTCTTGATAAAAATTATGAATATGGGGTAAAAGGGTCTGGTAGCTTAAGCTGCCCTCTCAAGTTTTCAACTTAAGCTAATTTTTTTTCTTTTTTCTTTTTTTTTGCTTGTTTTGTTTTTATTGTTTTTTGTTTTTCATTCATTTTTTTCATTTTTTTTAGAGAGTGGTAGTCAAAGGACTGATAGGATGCCTTTTCAGGTTTTCATCCTAAAGTCCTTTTAGGCATAATAGGATGCCTTTTCAGGTTTTCATCCTAAAGTCCTTTTAGGCATAGTATTTCTTAACAGAATTAGAATTCACAGGGCTGGTGGGTCGCTTCCATCTATCTTGGTTAAGATTAGGGCTTTTCTAGAGAATATATGTTTCACCACATATAGCTCTTTTCAATTTGGGGTCCATTTTTCACAAGCATCTTTATGGATCGAGAGAATTTGTTTGAGGACCAAGTCAACTTCTCAGAACTGGTGAGATACGCCTTTTTGTTATAGGCCCTCATCATCTGTTTTTGATACAACTGCCCGTGACAAATGACTTTAATTTTGGCTTTAAATCTTTTCTTTTTAACAAAATTGAGTTGCTTATATCGTTACTAACCCATTCAGCTTCTTCAAGTTGGGATTCCATCAAAACCCTAAGTGAAAGGATTTCAACCTTGATTGGTAAGACAATCTCCATGCCTAGACCAAAGAGAATATGGTAGTACCTGTGGAAGTTTGTACTACTATGTGATTGCATGTAAGGCAAAAGGCAACTTTTCATGCCAATCTTTGTATGTCTCAGCCATCTTTTCAACTATCTTCTTGATATTCTTGTTGGCTGCTTCAACTGTTCCATTCATTTTCACATGGTATGAGATAGTTTCAATGCTGAACCTTAAACTAAGAGCAAACTACTTGCATCATCTTATTCTTCATATTACGTGCATATTTGTGATGATCTATTTGGGAAGACCATATCTACAAATGATGTCCCATTTTACAAATTTGCACATGATAGATCTGGTGACATTAGCATAAGAAGCTGCCTCTACCCACTTAGTGAAATAATCGATTGTGACCAAAGTGCAATAATGCCTATTAAAAGCTTTAAGGGTAATTGGTCCAATCATGTCCATGCCCTATATAGAAAAAGGCCATGGAACTATCATAACTGTCACCATGTGCTAGGCTTTTAAAACTTCAGATAATTTGAATGTTATAGCGCTTGACTTAAAATAAATGATGGTTGGTTATGGTCGAGCCTTTAAGCTTTCCTTTGATTGGGATTTAGATTAGGTTTGATAATATGAAGGGGATAGGGACCATCGGATGAGTCGTTTATCCAACTAGTCCCTGATGGCCACCACAAAGTAGCTATAAACTTGGAGTTGGCACTGATCATTTTAGGCTAAGCAAGATCGGATGCCTATTGAAAATAATATTAAGAGTTCGAAACTCAAAACACTAATTTCTAGGTCTATGAAGTCCAAAGGTTCATTGGTTGGGCTCGGGAGTTGGTTACGTGCAGAGAAGGGAAAGAATCCCCATGATGCTCAAAATCGATACCTACTAACTATGTCTTACTTTGGTCGTAGTTAAATCAGTTCCATTTGGTCTCTATTTAGATATAATCCTCTTTAATGCATGAAGTTTTGGAAAATGGAAATATGAGCTTTTTTGAACAAAAATTACATCAATATGCACCTCAAAGATGTGAGGAACATAGGGATTTTTGTTGAAGCGATGTCTGGATTAGATAATAGTTAGGGTTGAAGTATCCCTTTTTGAGATTATAAAAATAGAGTTATAAAAATAGTTGAGATTAAAGTTAAAATTTGAATTTTTAATAAAAAAAGGGTTAGAGTATCCCTTTTGAGTAATGGGGTTGAAGTATCACTAAAGTTAGGAAAATATTTAGGAACAAAGAGAAAATTTGAGTTTTTAATTAAAAATAGGGTTGGAGTATCCCCTTTGGAGTAATGAAGTTGGTGTATATTCACTATAAAAAATTTTAATATGAAATCCTATTTTTTTATATTTTAATCTTGATCCGAGTTAAAAGGTGTTGATGTTGTAAGAGAATTAACTGGGTGTATTTTGAGATGTTCGAACTTATTGATAAAAGGAGATTCGAAAATTTGGTTGAAAACAAGGACATCATTATGTCGCCTCTATTCCTACATTTTTTTAGGTACATTCGAAAGCTTCAGGGGTAAATGAGGTATCATTGGAAAGGTAACTCAACAAGGTTTAATATAAGAATATTCCAAAAATTCTAGAAAATCCCTTTTTAGGCAGAATTAATTTTCGAAGTTAGGTTCATCTCAGTATTGGCAGCATGTACAATTAAAAATGCATGACGGATTTCAAAAAATCATTCCAAGCTTATCCAGGATCGTTAGATTATAGATAACACCTTTTTGGAAAAGGAATTTTGTGAACTTTTTGGGAAAAATATTCAAAAATTTTGTAAAAGTCACTTGATGAGCCTAAGTGGCCTAAACAAAATGTTGCACACTAGTTCTAAGGGTTCCAGATAGCAAAGATTCAAAAAATCGTAACTCCCTTATCTGGATGATTCGAAGGCAAAAAAGACACCTTTATAAAGGTAATTTGATGCCCTTTGAGGGAAAAATAATAGAAAAATCAAAGGAAATATTCTGTGGTTTGAAAATGATATTTCAAATTCGGACTACAATGCTGCCAGAGAAAAAAGAGGGGATTATTTGGTATTCTGATTTTTTTAAGGATCACTTGGATTTAGGATGTCCGAATGCCTGCTACAGAAAGTAACATGGGCTTCACAAGTTCATTCCATAATCTTGTAGTTGTTTAGGATGATGGAACAACTCATTGACCATGTCACAAAAAAGAACTTAAGACTCAAGACTAAGGATTAATACTAAAAAAATTTTCTTTTTTTTTGAAAAATAAACTTATTTCACCATGAATCCAGAATCGAAATGTGGATTTACCCACAAGATTGGGAGACTAATTTGATGAAATAATTAATTCTACGCTACTCTTCATCTATTAGAGGTAGCATGAACCTAACTTGGGGATGTTTCCAAAAATTAGTTTTTAAGAAATAAGCAAGCATTTTAATGGAGATATCATGAACAAAATGCATCACATACAAAGATAAACATGGATTAAATGTGCAAACATTCAAAGATGACATTTTAACATGGAAATAAGTGACATAGGTGTAGGAAGATGACAAATAGAGTGTATGGAGATGATATAAACATGTTTACAAATGAGTGGATGTTGGAGTTGTCAAGACAGCATTTTTATTTCATGAGTTTGCTTAAAACACAAGAAAAATATTTGAACATACCTAAGACATGTTAAGGTGACCATTTAAATATGAAATGGATATGTGAATATGGAAGGAACATGGGAAAAGATGCATGAAAAGGCACTGTATCATGATGAAAATGAAGCATGGTATGTTTATATATCTAACAACATCAATGTGTCAAAAGAGTCATCAAGACCCTAAGGCTACCACAACCAAGGCAACAAAGATGCATGAAAGTACTAGGAGGGCCATGGCAGCATAAAGGGCTCACTAAAATGAAATGAATGATCAAAACACAAAATATATGTTATAAGGTAAAAAATATACTAGCAAAAGCTTGAAGTTTCTTCTTTTTTTAAAGCAGCAACTTTAAGCTTAATTTCTTCCCTCTTTTTGCTATTTTTTGGCAAAAAAAGGTGAAAGAAGGAAGCTTTCTGGTAATATGGTTGCTGATGGGGTGTTTTGGGGATGAAAGTATGTGAAAGGTTAGGTTTTTGAAGGTGTTTTGGTGGTGGTTTTAGGGAGCTCCAGGAATGGAGGTTGGTTGAGAGTGAAAGGCAATGGACTAGTGTTTTGATGAGTTATTCGAGCCAGAGTTGATGAAAGATTTATGGGATGGATGAAGAGTTTTCTAGGATTGCTGAGAGCTTCTTTGATATCTGAGAGTTTTTTTAATGGCTGGGAGTTTTTTTTTTATGGGAGAGAGTCTTCTTCAAAAAGCTAAAAGTTCTTTCTTTTAATCTAATGCTCAGCCAATGCCTTTAGGAGACAAGGCAATAGCATTTTTTATTTTTCTCTCCTGGACCATGGAACATCTCCAGCTACCATGCTCAGCTGGTTTTCTTCTCATTGGTTCTGTCATGTTGAGAATGACAGCAAAAATGCTGCAATAGGCTCCCAGCTAATGATATGCCTGTCACCCTTTTACCATATATCTTGTGAAAGTGACCTTTGTCATTAGTTGTTTGGGCTCTAAAATTTGTTTAAATCTGATCATAGGCCCAAAGCCAAGGTTGGCAATGTTTTATGATTGTTTCTTGGTGCTAAAAACATGTTTGAATTAGATTGTTGAAGGTTGAAAAATGGTCTGAGAAAGGCAAAATGCCTTACTCTATTGGTAGAAAACATGTTGTATCGATACATAAGGTAATTTTTACCCCTGAGTATCAATACAAAAAGGTGTGTATCGATACTAAGAGTAAAAATTGTTTCCAGTCTCGAGACTTAAAGGCCTATATCGATACTCCATGGACTTGTATCAATACACATGCTTATGTATCGATACATTTCACCAAAAATCATAACTTTAGCTACTGCTAAGGCTTGTATGGATACAAACATGCCAGATATTAATACCACACCTTGGGTATTAATATAAAACCTCTTGTATCAATAGTACATGTGAAAATTCAAGTTTTTTGAATCGTAAAGGACTCGTATCAATAATTGTGTACCAATATAACTTGCACATACCATGGCTTCTTGAGTTACCTTAACTCAGTAACAAACAGTGAAAAATTAACCTGTGTATTCATTTGAATGACCTTGGTGACACCATGAAAAATGGCCTTTGATGCCTTAATTTTATATTTTTTTTAATACAGCCCATAGGCATTTTAGACCTTTATAAAAAAACTTTTTCCCTGGACTATGTTGCCTAATAATGCATGGTGACATGGCATTCGATAATCATCCCTTAGTTTTATTTTTATTTTTTGATTTTATCATCTTTTACTTAACTACTAGGATGGTAGAAACTGGCCTAAACAAAATGATGCGTCACAGCTGCCCCTTTTTAGCCGTTGCTAACTATTAGGAATAAAGCAAAGATAAATAAACATCATTTTGTTCAGATGGGATGATAGATTTGTGTGCCTACTGAGAAGTGGAAAGTTATTTAGTATCATGTCAAGATGGGTTAAACAACTTACAAAGAAGAATATTTTAATGAGTTCTGTAAGGTTTGACTTTCATACTAGGTTGTTTTTCAATTTTTTTTAACCATGTGCCATTAGCTTGTTTGGGCTTTGAGGTAGTAATGAAAGACGTCCAAATTTTCATGGACTAAGGTAGACAGGTTCCACTAACTTGTGTGGGCTTTAAAGTAAGTGAAGAAAGATGTCCAACCCTTTATGAACTAAGGTAAATAGGTGCCATCGTTTGTGTGGGCTATAAGGTAAAAAAATGTCCTACTTTTAAGGATTAAGGTAGGTTATGTGGTGCCACCAGCTTGTGTGGGCTTTGATAAACATCTTACTCTTTGAGGACTGAGATAGAGAGTTACCACCAGCTTGTCTAGGGTTTGAGGTAGGGAAGCATCCTACTCTTTGAGGACTAAGGTAGGTAGTTGCCACCGACTTGTGTGGGCTTTGAGGTAAGGAAACGTCTCACTTTTTGAGGACTGAGGTAGGTAGTTACCACCAGCTTATGTAGGCTTTGATAAGAGTCATGCTCTTTGAGGATTGATGCCCTTTAAGGTTTCTCAAAATAAAAAATTATACCTTATGTTCCTTATAAATTTGACTTCTGTATATGAAAGCTGATACTTATAAGATGTTAAATGCTGCATAATGCATAGAGATACAAATGCCTATCTAATTGATGCAAGGGTGATAACTTTAAAGCCCTAATCTAATGGCTTGTTTTGGGTTTTCTTCGACTTTGGTAAGGTGGCCTTTTGCCTATGGTTCATCAATCTTGCTCTAGATTTTTAGAGGCTTTATATTTTAAGGTTGTCCTTTCTTTGAAGGTACAAAAGGTCCATGACCACTTGCTGGGATGAGGTTTTGAGCAACTTTGTAAGATGTAGGGTCCAAGAGCAGGACTGGTTGTGGCCCCAAGAGCTAATTTTTAGTCTTTAAATAAAACAAAGTTCTTGCAAAGTTTTATCTTTTAAAGTTATGCTAGGAAATCCTGTTATCAATTTTGTCCATTTATCAAGCATTATTAATTAAAGGATAAACATGATGCAACACAAAATGCATGGTTACAAAAGGGTTTTGCAAGAAATCAGATAGTTATATTTTCATTCAAAGAAAGATGGTAGAAGTTGTGACAAACTTATGAGATTATGAAAAATTTTTAAATATGAAAGAGGTAAAAAGAGTTATCTCAATCAAATTAGCTTTGATTTTTATGACATAAATTCTTCATTGACTACCTTCAAAGATTTCTCTCGAGTAATTAATCCTTTTGGTGTTGGCCAACTTATAAGAAGATTCCTTCGATTGCCCCATGATGGAATGGGGCCTCAAAGTTAGGTGGTTCTCATTGTTTGAGTGCAAGTATGGATGAGGTTTTAGTGAGGTTAGTCAACAGAGAACATATGGGTTAGGCTATGACTTGGCATCTTGGTTAGAGTCATGAATATGGGGAAGATTGGTTTTAGGCTAATGATAGTTTAGGCTTGGCTTAGTTTGAATGAAAAGGTCTAATCACTTAAGCTGCCCTTTCAGGTTTTTAACTTAAGCTAGTTTTCTCTTTCTTTATTCTCTTTTTGTTTTTATTGTATGGCTTTGTGATTTTTCTCTTTTTTTTTTCTTTTGGATTGTTTTGGTGAATGGTAGGTAAGGGACTAATAGGATGCCTTTTCAGGTTTTCATCCTAAAGTCCTTTTAAGCATAGTATTTCTTAACAGAATCAGAGTTCACTGAGTTGGGTAGGTCGTTACCATCCATCTCGGTTAAACTTAAGGCTTCAACAGAGAATACATGTTTCACCATACGGCCCTTCCCAATTTGGGGTCCATTTTTATGAGTATCTTTATGGATCGAGAGAATTTGTTTTAGCATCATGTCACCTTCTCGGAACTAAGAAGGATGAACATTTTTTTTCATGGGCTCTTATCATGCACTTTTGATACATCTGCCCATGATAGATGGCTTTGATTCTTTTCTCTTTGATGAGATTAAGTTGTCCATATCAGTTTTTAACCCATTTAGCCTCTTTAAGTTATGATTCCATTAAAACTCTTATGGAAGGGATTTTAACCTTGATAGGTAGGGTAGCCTTCATGCCATAGACCAAGAAAAATGGGGTAGCACCTGTAGAAGTTCGTACAGCCATGCAATAAACATGTAAAGCAAAAGGCAACTTTTCATGCCAATTTTTGTATGTCTCAGCCTACTTTTCAACTGTCTTTTTGATATTCTTGTTGGCTGCTTAAACTGCTCTGTTCATTTTCGAATGGTATAGGATAAAGTTTTGATGCTGAATCTTGAACTAAGAGCAAATTGCTTGCATTATCTTGTTTTTCAAGTTGCATGCATTATCAATAATGATTTGCTCGGGAAGACCATATCTACAGATGTTGTCCCATTTCATAAATTTGCACATGACAGATTTGGTGATGTTGGCATAAGAAGCTGCCTTTACCCATTTGGTGAAATAATCTACCGCGACCAAAATGAAGCGATGCCCATTAAAAGCCTTAAGGGTAATCGGTCAAATCATGTCCATGCCCCACACAGAAAAGGGCCATGTAGCTATCATAATATGTAAGGTGTTGGGGGGACATGGATTTTGTCAGTGTAATTTGGTATTTGTGACACTTCGAGCATAGTCAATGAAATCTTATTCGAGAGTTAACCCATAATGACCTGATTACATGGCTTATCTTGCCATTCAGTGTCCATTAGCATGTATACCAAAAATTTCTTTATGAACTTCTTCAAGTATTCTTTTGGCTTTAGAGGCATCCACGCATCAGAGTAACACCTATTCCTAGCCTTTCTTGTACAAAAGCTCACCATCCAAAATGAAGTTCACAGCTAATCATCCGATGGTTCTCTTATCAGCTTCAATGGCACCTTTTAGGTAGCATTGATCCTTGATGTACTGAAGGATGTTATGATACCATGGCAAGCCATCTTTCTTTTCTTCAATATTCTAACAATGTGTCGGGTTGAATAGATACTAATTTGGATAGAAGCAATGTCTGATTCTTGATTGACTTTAAACATGAAAGATAAAAGTAGCCAAGGCATCTGCAATTTGGTTTTCTTCTTGAGGTAGATGCTGAAAGCTATTATCAAACTTTTTCTTAAACTCTAATATTATATTCCTATAGTGGATCAGTTTAGCATCACTTATTTGCCATTCTACCTTTAGTTGGTAAGTGACAAGGGCTGAATCTCCAAACACTTGCAATATTCAAATGCCCCTTTTAATTGCTACTTGGAGTCCCATGATTCAGGCTTTGTACTCAGCTATGTTGTTGGTGTAGTCAAAGTTCAATTTGGCTATGAAAGGGTAGTGGTTTCCTTTAAGTGAGATGAGAATTGCCCCAATGCATTTAAAGCTTCATCAAAGTACATTTTCCATGATGACCTGCTAAAATGTCTTCATCAGAAAACTCAAAATCTTCAGATATGCAGATCAAGTCTTCATCAGAAAACTCAAAATCTAAAGGCTGATAGTCATATATGGCTTGACTTGCTAAAATGTCTACTATTGCACTGCCTTTAATGGCTTTTTGGTTCACATATATGATTTTATACTTAGAAAGCATAACTTGCCATCTATCTAATCTCCCAGAAAAGGTGGGGGCTTCACACAAATACTTGATGGGATCAAGTTTGGTGATTAACCATGTAATATGGTTCAACATGTATTGCCTTAACCTTCAAGCTATCCAAGCTAAAGCACAACATAACTTCTCTATGAATGAATAATTATTTTCATATTCTGTAAACTTCTTACTCAAGTAATGACATCATGTTCCTTGTTTCTCGATTCATCATGTTGTCCTAATACATAACCCATTGACTTGCCTAGGATTGATATATATAGGATTAGTGGTCATTCGAGCACTGGTGGCACAAATACTAAAGGGTTTAAAAGGTAATGTTTGACCTTATCGAAAGCTTCTTGGCATTCTTGTTCTTATGCTCCAGGATTTTTTTCAGTAGCCTAAAGATCAGATAGCATTTGTCGATTAACTAAGATATGAATCAGGCTATGTAGCTCAGTCTTCCTAAGGAACTTCTCATTTCCTTTTGAGTTTGAGATTGTGGTAGGTTTTAATTAGCCTTAACCTTGTCAGGATCCACTTCTATTCTTTTTTCACTCACAATGAACACTAATAATTTATCGGAGGTGCCAAATGTGCATTTAGCAGGATTTAGCTTGAACTGGTATTTGCAAAGCCTTTTAATGAGTTTTTGTAGATTGGCAACATGTTTACTCTCTTTTGTTGACTTGGCGATCATGTCATCCACGTCGACCTCTATTTCTTTGTGCATAAGGTCATAGAACAATGTTACTATAGTCCTTTGGTAAGTTGCCCTGGCATTTTTTAACTCAAAAGGCATCACTTTATAGGAGAAAGTTCCCTACATGGTTATGAATGTGGTCTTTGCCATGTCTTCAACTACCATTTTGATTTGATTATAGCCTGAAAACCCATCCATGAAAGAAAATGGTGCATTTTTGGTAGTGTTGTCTACTTGGTATCAATGTGAGGCAAAGGAAAATTATCCTTGGGGTTGGCTTGGTTTAGGTCCTTGTAGTCCATACACATTTGCACTTTACTGTCCTTCTTAGAAACTGGGACTATGTTGGCTACCCATTAAAGATATTTGGCTATCTTAAGAAATCCCACTTCAAATTGTTTCTTGACTTCTTCTTTGATCTTAAGGAGCATTTCTGGTTTCATTCTCCTTAACTTTTGCTAGATTGGTTTGCATTCAGTTTTGAAAGGAAGTTTATGAACTACAATATTGGCATAAAATCTAGGCATGTCTTGATACAACCAGGTAGTATTCTTGAAGGAGACTTATTAATTCAGCTCAAGTTGGTGGCTTTATGGAGATTCTGATTTTAACCACTTTTCGATCTTCTTTTACTATAAGGTTTATGGTTTCAGTGGGTTCTTCACAGGGTAATATTTGTTTTTCTTCCTATACAACTAGTCTTAGTAGGTCTAGAGGTTTGGGGTTCTTTTCAGGATCCTCATCAGATTCAACCTCACAAACATAGGTCGATTGCTCAAAATTGATTTCTAAAGTTTTAGTATGAACATTCATGTCATCTTCATCAGAACACCTAAAAATATGAGAAAGAACAATATGGGTGGAAAAATATGTGAAAAAAGGTTTAAGGTTGACAAGAACTATGAACACAAATACTGAATGCAAAATGTTCAGTTATTTTCATTCATAAAACAGAATAAAAATTGCCCACACAAATGATCCTACAATGGTTTTGGGCCAAAGCATGTAGGCTTAGTTCATAGCATTACTTTGAAATAGACTTGAACAGTACAGGAATCTCAGTCTCAGTCTAAACACTTAGGACAAGCCCTAAAGGGCACAGACCAGTCTCTAAACGTATGGTTGACATCTCTGGCTCATCAATTACATTAATGGAGAAATCCTCAAATGCCTCATTCAACATGAGCATAGCATTAATGGAACCAGTATTTACATGTCTCCCTAGGCGAAAACTTTCTCGAAGTGGTGAGAACATCATTGGTTCATCTTTCTATCTCATCTTGACAAAAGGGCTATCCTTTTCTCACGCTTTTTTTAAGCTTATTTTTTTTGTTATGCATTGGGTTTGAATCCTAGCCCTCTTTAGTCGATCTGGTTGACCACTGTCAAGGATTCAGCAACTCCTTGAAGGCATGTTTTTAGTCCCTTTCCAACCTGGACACCTTTGTCAAAGGTTAACTTCAAACCCATGTAAGTACTTTCTGATAGGTGGGGTGAACTAATGGAAACCCTTCCTCGATATAAGTAGCATTAAGAAACTCCTTGAAGGCATTTTTTGAGTACTTTTCCAACTTGGACACCTTTGCTGAGGGTTAACTTCAAACCTATGTAAGTACTCTCTGAGAGGTGGGGCAAACTATTGGAAACCCTTCCTTGATGTAAGTAGCATTGACAAACTCAAAGGATTGGAAAGAGGATTCTAGGATAGCTTCGTTAGGTTTGACATATGGGGCATCAGTCGAGGTAGCGACAATGATATTTTTTCTCCTTCGATGTTGACAACTTTTCTCTTGATGACGAATTTCAATTTTGGTGTAAAGATGATGGTACGGTGCCAACGTAATGAACCCAAGGCCTTCCCAATAAGCAGTTATATAAGAAAGCAATGTCCATCACATGGAACACTTTCTTTTCCTTAGCTTTATTTGCTATCTTTTTGACTAATCCAAATGCTTTCACGATAGATATCTTGTCCCTTTTGATGGCATTCTAAATCATTTGACCTGATATAACCATATCAACAAAATTTTTCATGGCACTTCCTAATAGCCTTTCATAATAAGAAGCTCATAGGATGCCAACAAACATAACTGTCAATGCTTTTTCAGTTAGAGAAGGGTAAACTTAAGCTACCTCATTCCTTAATCTCTGAGCAAACTGTTTAAAACTCTTGAAAGATTTCTTCTCCACGTTCATAAGAGAAAGATGATATGGAACCCAATCAAACACATGCTTATATTGCTTATGGAATGCGCATGCCAAGGTTACCCATGTTTGAATTCTTGTTCTCTTCGTGTCCCTCCATTTTATGATAGTACATATGAAGATGGACAGTAGGATCAATAGTCCTATTGTATTTTTCAAAATCGGGCACTTTAAACTTAGGTGGGGTGACAAGGCTTGAAACTAGCCCTAATGACTTTACATCTATAATTCCAAATTTGTTACTTCTTTCCACAGCTCAAAGACGTTTCTTTAATGAGTGATACTTGTCCAAGCCCTTATCATTTTCTGAAGGCCTCTTTGTTTTCTCTTATTCCATTTAGTCATTGAGGTTTGAGATTATATGCCTTGATAGTGAAGAGCTTACACCTTGAAATCCTTGAATTAAGTGAGACGTTGTTACAGGATTGATATAAATAAATGGCTAAGCTGATGGGATGTTCTTTGCCGAAGGGTGATGTAATGCCTCTTCTTGAACATTAGTGGCCTTAATACCACCATTCAAATTGCTTTCAGGGTGGGCTACTTTTTTCCCTATCTCGACTGCATTCATATGCCCTTTTTCCTTCAACACATTGGACAACAACTTAGTTAGCTCCTTATTCTTACGGAGTGCCTGCTCTTGCGACTATCTATACATGAGTTTGAGTCTTTCGATGCAAGCTTGGAGATCATTTTCCATCACTTTTGTATGATTTCAAGTGTTGTACGAATGGTGAATTATAGATTTCATGCTTTAAATCTCTTTCACCTTAAATTATTTTCGAATTTGGCCTTTATGGTATATTCATGCATATGTTTGATGCAATGAGAGTGAATATGAGATCATGAATGAAAAAAATCATGAAAGGATTAGGTTAGTTATGCAAATGCAAAAAAGACAATTAGATGAAGGGACAGCTCCACCAATAGCATCTTTCATTAAAGCAACAAAATGTTTTAATTACATGTGATTACATTCGAAAATGCCTGACACGGTTACATTGCTTGATTACATGGTCTAAGAAATATAACAACTCTTGCTTGTGGGCTCCGGTAGGTAAGATATCACGTGTCAGGGATCAGGCTACATTCATCATGTTCTCATCCTTGAAATAAGTTGCATGGATCTGCTCTATGAGACGGTGATGCTAGTCCTAATAGCTTTGGCATGTGTGATCAACCATTTGATGCCATTCTTGCTCCTGCTATTCAGAGGCTCTCACTAGTGCATCGACTTGGTCTTGGTAAGCTTAAAGAGAATGCTCTAAGTCTTGGATTCTGAGTGTCAAAACTTTATTTTTGACCTGGTTTGCTTTCAAATCCTAGACTCGAGCCTCTAACCGTTCATTCTTTCTTCGATAAGTTGATGCAAGAGCCTAGGTTCTAACAAGCTTTTCCCTATTAACCCTTGTAGGTTTTCTTCATTAGTGTAGTTTTTTCTCGAGAGTAGTAATTTTTGTCCTCCATTTAATCAATAACTTTCCAAGTCTTCAGGACTTGCATGCTTTGTTAAAGGCCACATAGTCTTTTTTCAAGCTCTCTAGATCCCCCTCGAGGTGGTTTTTTTCCTTGATAGCCTTACTCATCTCACCATCCCTGAGGTAAAGGTCCATTTTTACTTGAATATTATCTTTGTTTAGTCGAGCAATCTCCTCGCAAAAGGTAGTCTTTTCTTGTTTGAACTCTCAATTGAGCAAGTCAATCTAAAATAAAAATTTGTCAACCAGCATTTATGATGTCCCAATACTAGATAGGGGTACGCTATCATTAATTTGATGGATCCTTCATTCATCATATCTTAGGGTTATACTACTCCCTCTCTAATATCTCTCCATGCAGCAGGTTTGTTTCCATGCATGAAAGGCTTGCTGCACTTTTGACTTATAGTTGGGCTCACTATAGTTGAAATCCCATAACTTTAGGTCTTGGACAAAAGGATGAACTGGCAACACCAGAACTGTCGAAGGACTAAAACAGAGGCATAGCTAGTCTCCCCCATAATCCCATGAGTGGCACGCAGCTATAATCTCCATATTGGTATATGACTATTTATAGGGAAAACCAAAAAGCCTTCTCTGTTACCTTTTCTCCTTTGAGGTTTCAAAATTTTTGGACCATTGCTCTTCAGATTTATCTTAAGGCCATTTTTTTCAAGTACCATAGAGATAAGGCTAAAGTTGGGTAAAAAGTAACATGACATCCTACTTTTTTTTAGGGCCAAAGTGACTGATGAGCCAAATATGAAAGAGTGGCACACATTCGATGAATTGGCCCATACCCGTTCTCTTAGAAAATTAAGAGCTCGAATAATTTTGACAATGATGGTCGATATGGGATTGATGTTGCAACATAAACGAGAAAAAACATCTACTACTGTGGCTTTAAAATAGCCTAATATCTTTGGGAATATAACCAGACCATATATCGCTAAAGCATAGATATTTTAGATTTTTCGAATGTCAATGGTATTCACCATTGCTTTTTTCAAACTAGCCCATGAGATGCATTCACTATTCCCCTTCATTTTGATATGACTCTCAATCGGATTTGAGCTAATCTTTTCTTAAAGGTTGGAGGATTCAATGCTTTATAGTATATTCTGTCGACCTTTGCCTTCTTAATGTTGAGTAATATAATGTATTCATCGACCGTGGGGACCAAATCTTCATGATTGAAAGTGAAGCATTAATATACTGGATTCTTAAATTGAGAAGCCATTCACAACATACCAACATCCAAGCAAACTTGAAGCAGAAGAGTAATGTCTCTGGATCTCTTAGTGAATGATTCCTTTTCAATATTGTCCTAACTAGTCCATATAATCTTTAGATCTTGCCAATCATTTTGATGGTATCCTATCTTGATCCTTTCATGCACTACTGAGGCATACCTTGATTTTAGAACATCCCTATGTTCACATTATTGATGATTCGACCATGTTTGAACTTCTTCAAAGGGCTTTAGCTCTAAAGTAGATTATTACTCCATGACAGATGGCCCATGGTGAACACTGATCCATTATCGCTAATTGTCCCATGATAACAGTAATTATGATGAAATGATGATTAGTTAAAAAGATAAGCAAAAAGAGAATAAGTTAAGAACATATACAAAATAATTGGTAAAAAATAAAAAATAAAAAAATAGTAGCATAAGTGTATCACAAAATTTTCCCTCAGAATACGTGGTATGATGCTTAGGACAGACATGATGAATATAAATATTAAGGCATTAAACGGGCAGTATATCAGTATGTCCATATTAAAATTGCCCCTTCATGAAGCAACATGATACCTCACGATGACAAAAATTGACCATTTAAATGATGACGTTCATTCATCACCATTTATGTTAAGTACATGCTAAGCCATCATTCGAGCAGCATGATAACTTACTTTGGTCAGATATGACTATTTCAAGATGGCATTGCAGTTAATGGCATTCACTTGTCCTTACCTACTTATTAGAAATGATTGGCCATAAAATGTAATGACATATCCTAAAGGAATGATCATAAAAATAAAAAGACAAACGCGGGTGACAACATTCACCCTTCATCACCCTCGTAACCAACAGTATATAGGAGTACAGGTAAAAAATGTTTCCCTAAGTGACCTTAATCTTTGGGTTATTCTAGTAGCATCCAGTATGGCTTAACATGGTTCAGCTCATAGGGTTTACTATATGGGATTAAATTGATGCCTACTTTGGTATTCGAATCGCTCCTTCATCCGGTAAAAACAGTCAAGGCATCTCGATCCTAGCCTATTATGGGTTTGGCAAAATGGGTTTAATCTAGTGGATGTATTTCTTTATGCAAGTGTGGAGGCATACTTACAAGAGACATAGGTAATTTACATCTCGGAAGGTCTTACCATGCCTATGCAGAGGGTTACTTATGATGGCAGATGGCTCACTTCCTCCTAATAATTATGATACTAACCATACCAAGGTGTATGGTGGGAATCTAGTGCAAATGCAAGTGCACGGTGTGTGTTAGGGAAACAATTAAACCTTTTTTTTCACTCCCATATTACCATATTTATTCAAATCAATATTTATTTGGGCATGAATAAGCCCAAACAATCTTAGGATAAAAACATAGATAATAAAGATTAGTAGGCAAAATTAAAAGAGAATTATATCTAAATAATTATAGAGATTGAAAAACCAAGAACCGAGTGAGAAGAAGCTAGTTATAGGCCTAACTTTCTAAAATAGTCCCCAGTGTAGTCACCAAGCTATCACCACGTGCTCGGCTTTTAAAACTTTGGATGATCTGAAGGGCATAGTGCATTTGACTTAAAATAAATGATGGTTCTTTGTGGTCGAGGCTTTGAGCTATCCCTTGATTGGGATTTGGACTAGGTGTGATGATATGAAGGGGATAAGGACCATCGGATGAGTCGCTCATCCAACTGGTATCGGATGGCCACCATGAAATAGCCATAAACTTGGAGTCACCATCGATCATTTTAGGTTAGGCAAGATCGAACTCCTATTGAAAACAATATTACGAGTTACAAAATTTGAAACACTGATGTGAAGGTTTATAAAGTCTAGAGGTTTATTGGTTGGTCTCGAGATTTAGTTGTGCGCAAAAAAGGACAAGAATGCCCACGACGCCCGAAATCGGTACCTACTAACTATGCCTCACTTTGGTCTCGATTAAATTGGTTCCATTTGGTCTCTATTTAGATATAATCCTCTTTAATGCATGAAGTTTTGGAAAATGGAAATCTGAGTTTTTTGAATGAAAATTAGATCACTTATGCTCCTCGTAGATGTGAGAAACATAGGGATTTTTGTGAAAGTGATGTTTAGATTGGATTTTTAAAAACAATTAGATGTTTCGTATTATGCACTGGAGAGATACCAGTATAAAACATCACCTTGTAAATTTTATTAGAAAATAAATTTTAAATATGAATGCACAATAGTCACTACAAAAGGAAAACAAGTTTGTAAAGCAAAAAATAAGAAATATAATAATATCATAAATAAGCAATCGCAAACAAAAAAACATAAAAGGGGAAGGGCAACCGATATGTATCTCATAATTACCTTTAATTATTGAATAATGACCGAGATAACAATTTTAGAGATCAATCTAGATTCGGTAGGTAAAAGCAAAGCTGAAGTATCCCCTCATAAGGTGGGGTTAAAGTATCCCCTAAATAGAGTTATAAAAATAAATAGGATTAAAGTGAAAATTTGAATTTTTAATAAACAATAAGGTTGAAGTATACCCTTTGAGTAGTGGGGTTGGAGTATCCCCAAAGTTAGTAAAACATTTAGGAACAAAAAGAAAATTTAAATTTTTTAATTAAAAATGGGGCTAAAGTATCCTTTTTGGAGTAATGAAGTTGGGACATATCCACTAGCGAAAATTTTAATATGAAATCCTATTTTTTTGTGTTTTAATATGAAATCCTATTTTTTTTTGGTATTTTAATCTTGATCTGAGTCAAAAAGGGCTGATGTCATGGGGAATCAATCGGACGCACGTCTAAAAAAAAACAAGAGATTGGAAAATTAGGTTGAAAATAAGGGACAACATTATGTCCCCTCTATTCCTACATTTTTTGGGTACATCCGAAAGCTTCAGGGGTAAATGAGGTACTGTTGGAAAGGCAACTCAACAAGGTTTAATATAAAAATATTCCAAAAATTTTAAAAAATCCTATTTTAGGCAGAATTGATTTTCGAAGTTAGGTTCGTCTTAGTCTTAGCAGCATATAAAATTTAAAAGGCATGATGGATTTCGAAAAACTATTCCAAGCTTATCCGAGATTGTTATATAGTAGATAATACCTTTTCAAAAAGGGAATTTTGTGAACTTTTTGGGAAAAATATTTTGAAATTTTGTAAAAATCATTTGATGAGCCTAAGTGGCCTAAATAGAATGTTGCATGCTAGTTCCAAGGGTTTCGAACAACAAAGATTCAAAAAATCATAACTCCCTCGTTTGAGATGATCTAAAAGCAAATAAAGCACTGTTATAAAGGTAATTCAATGCTACTTAAGGGAAAAATAATAGAAAATTTGAAGGAAATATGTTGTGGTTTGAAAATGATTTTTCAAATTTGGACTACAATGCTGCCAGAGCAAAAATGGGAGGATTATTTGATATTTTGGTTTTTTCGAGGATAGACTTTGATCTAGGACATCCAAACGTCTATGATAGAAAGTAACATGGGCTTCACAAGTTTATTCCATAATCTCAGAGTAGTTTGAAATGATAAAACAACTCGTTAACCATGTCACAAAAAAGAACTTGAGACTCAAGATCACGGATTAATACTAAACACGATTTCCTTTTTTTTTTGAAAAATGAATTTATTTCACCATGAATCCAGAATCAAAATGTGGATTTACCCCTAAGATTGGGAGACCAATTTGATTAAAACATTAAGTCCATGCTACTCTTCATCTATTGGAGCTAGCATAACCTAACTTGGCGATGTTTCTAAAAATAAGTTTTTAAGAAACAAGCAAGCATTTTAATGGAGATATCATGAACAAAATGCAGCACATACAAAGATAAACATGGATTAAATGTGCAAACATTCAAAGATGACATATTGACATGGAAATGGGTGATATAGATGTAAAAAGATGACAAATAGGGTGCATGGAGATGATATAAACATGTTTACAAAGGAGTGGATGTTGGAGTTGTCAAGACAACATTTTTATTTCATGAGCCTCCTTAAAACATAAGAAAAATATTTGAACATACCTAAGACACATTAAGGTGGCATTTAAATGTGAAATGGATATGTGAATATGGAAGGAACATGGCAAAAGATGCATGAAAATAGGTTGTATGATGATGAAAATGAAGCATGGTGAGTTTATATATCTAACAACATCAAGGTGTCAAGAGGGTCATCAAGATCCTAGGATTACCATAACCAAGACAACAAAGATGCATGAGAGTATTGGGAGGGTGATGGCAGGATGAATGGCTCACTAAAATGAAATGAATGATAAAAACAGAAAATATGTGGAACAAGGTAAAAAATATACTAGCAAAAGCTTGAAGTTTCTTCCTTTTTTAATCCAGTAAATTTTAGCTTAATTCCTTCCCTCCTTTTGCTGTTGTTTAGCAAAAAAAGGGTGAAAAGAGGAAGTTTTCTACTAATATGGTTGCTGATGGGGTGTTTTAGGGATGAAAGTATGTGAAAGGTTAGGTTTTTAAAGGTGATCTGGTGGTGGTTTTAGAGAGCTAACGGAATAGAGGTTGGTTGAGAGTGAAAGGTAATGGAATAGTGTTTTGGTGAGTTGTTAGAGCTAGAGTTGATGAAAGATTTATAGGGATGGATGAAGAGTTTTCTGGAATTGCTAGTGAGCTTTTTTGATAACTGAGAGTTTTTTTGATGGCTGGGAGAGTTTTCTTTCTTTATGGGAGAGAGTCTTCTTCAAATAGCTAAAAATCCTCTCTTTTAATCTAATGCTCAGCAATGCTTTTAGGAGACAAGGCGAAGGCATTTTTTGTTTTTCTCTTTTGGACTAGGGAACATCTCTAGCTACCATGCTTATCTGGTTTTCTTCTCATTGGTTCTGTCATGTTGAGAAAGAGAGAAGAAAAGCTATAATAGCCTCCCAGCTGATGATAGGCCTGCCACCCTCTTACAACCATATATCTTCTAAAAATAACCATTGTCATTGTTTGTTTAGGCTCTAAAATTTGTTTAAAACTGATCATAGGCCCAAAACCAAGGTTGGCAATGTTTTATGACAGTTTCTTGGTGCCAAAAACATGATTAATTAGATTTTTAAAGGTTGAAAAATGGTCCAAGCAAGGCAAAATACCTTGCTATATCGATACAAAACATGTTTTTTCGATACACAAGGCAATTTTTACCCCTGAGTATCGATACAAGGAGATGTGTATCGATACTAAAAGCAAAAATTATTTCTAGTCTTGAGACTTAGAGGCCTATATTGATATTCCATGGACTTGTATTGATACTCATGCTTGTGTATCAATACATTTTACCCAAAATCACAACTTTAGCTACTACCAATTTTATTTTTATTTTTTGACTTTATCATCTTTTACCTAACTCCTAGGATGCCAAAAACTGGCTCAGACAAAATGAGGTGTCTACAGTAACATGTTAAGGTGTCGGTGGGACCTAGATTTTGTCAGCATTTATGACACTTTTGAACATAGTTGATGCAATCATTTTCGAGAGTCAACCAATAGTAGCCTGATTACTTGGCTTGTCTTGCCATTCAGTGTCCATTGGCGTACGTACCATAAATTCCTTCATGAATTTCTTCAAGTATTTTTTTGGCTTCGGAGGCATCAAGCATCAAAATAACACCTGATCTTAGCATTTCTTATACAAAATCCCACCATCCAAAATGAAGTTTGTAGCTAATCATCTGATGGTTCTTTTGTTAGTTTTGGTGATGTCTTTTAGGTATCATTGATCCTTGATGTACTGCAGGATATCATAATACCATGGCAAACCATCCTTGTCTTCTTCAACACTTTGACAATGTGTTGGGGTTGTATAGATGCTCATTTGAATAGGAACGACATTCGATTCTCGATTCTCTTTAAATATGGATGATACAGTGGCCAAGGCATCATCAATTTGGTTCTTTTCTTAAGGTAGATGTTGAAATCTAATGTCATAAAACTCTTTCTTGAGCTTTGATATTAGATTCTTCTAGTGGATGAGTTTAGCATTGCATGTTTGCCATTCTCCTTTCAATTGGTAAATGATGAGTGCTAAATCTCGGAACACTTACATTGTTCGAATGTCCTTTTTAATGGTTACTTGGAGTCACATGATGCAGTTCTCATATCCTTCTATGTTGTTGGCATAGTCAAAGTTTAATTTAGCCATGAAAGGGTAATGGTTTCCTTAAAGTAAGGCGAGAATTGCCCTAATTCCATGCCCCAGTGCATTTGAAGCTCTATCGAAGTATATTTTCCATAATGACCCATACTTGATGGTGTTCTCTGCCTCAGATATCGACATCAAGTCTTCATTAGGAAATTCAAAGTCTAAAGGCTGATAGTCATCTATGGCTTGACTTGCCAAAAAATCTACTATTGCACTACCTTTGATGGTTTTTTGGTTCACATACATGATATCATACTTAGAAAGCATAATTTGCCATTTGGCTAGCCTTCTGGACAAGGTGAAAGCTTCGTATAAATACTTGATAGGATCAAGCTTAGCGATTAGTCATGTAGTGTGGTACAGCATGTATTGCCTTAACCTCTGGGCTATCCAAGCTCAAGCATAGCATAGCTTTTCTATGAAGGAATAATTATTTTCATATTTTGTAAACTTCTTACTCAAGTAATAGATAGCCTATTTTTTTCTTTCCTGATTCATCATGTTGTCCTAATACATAGCCCATCAACTTGTCTAGAATTGGTAGATACAGCATTAGTGACCAGCCAACAATTGGTAGCATGCATACTGAAAGGTTCGAAAGGTATTGTTTAACCTTATCAAAAGCTTTCTCACATTCTTGATTCTTTTCTTCGAGATTTTATTTTTGAAGTAGCTAAAATATTAGATCACATTTGTCAGGTAACTGAGATATGAATCGGGCTATATAGTTCAGTCTTTCCAAGAAAGTTTTCACTTCTTTTTGAGTTCGAGGTGGTGGCAGATTCTGAATGGCTTTAACTTTATCATGATCAACCTTTATTCTTTTCATGCTCACAATGAATATGCATTTGGCTGAATTTAGCTTGAACTGGTATTTGCAAAGCCTCTTGAAAAGTTTTCACAAATTGGCTGCATATTTACTCTTTTTTGACAACTTAGTGATCATATCATCCACATAGACCTCAATTCCTTACGCATGAGATCATGGAACAATGTTATCATCTCCCTTTGGTAAGTTGCCCGAGCTTTCTTGAGCTTGAAGGCATCACTTTGTAGTAGAAAGTGCCTCACATGGTCACAAATATGGTCTTTTCCATGTCTTCTTGATTTGGTTATATCCCAAAAACCCATCCATAAAGGAAAATAGTGCATTTTTGGCAATATTGTCTACAAGGGTGTCTATGTGAGGTAAAAAGAAATTATCTTTTAGGCTGGCTTGGTTTAGATCTCTATAATCTGTATATATTCACACTTTACCATCCTTTTTAGGAACTAGGACTATATTGCCTAACCATTCAAGATATTTGGCTACCTCAAGAAGCCCTGCTTCAAATTACTCTTTCACTTTTTCTTTGATTGTTAGAAGCATTTCAGGTTTTATCCAGGTGAGCTTTAGTTTTTTGGGTTTACATTAGGGTTCAAGTGGAAGTTTATGGACCACAATCTTGGTTCTAATCCAGGCATGTCTTGGTAGGACCAGGCGAACACATCCTGATATTCTTAGAAGAGACTTATTAGTTAAACTCAAATTAATGGTTTTATGGAAGTTTTGATTTTTACTTTTTTCTTATCTTCTTTTGTTACAAGGTTTATGTTTTTAGTGGGTTCTTCATTAGGTAATATCGGCTTTTCTTTCTATTCAACTAGTTTGAGTGGGTCTAGGGGTATAGGGTTCTCTTTAGGATTCTTTTCGGATTTGACCTCATCGGCATAGACCAGTTGCTCAAAATCAATTTCTGAAGTTTTAGTATGAAGATTCATGTTACCTTTATCGGGGTACCTGAAAATATGAAAAAGAACAATACATGTGGAAAAATATGTAAAGAACAATCTGAGGTTGACAAGAACTAGGAATACGAAGAATGAAATGCATAATGCTTAGTCATTTTCATTGATAATACTTAATAAAATATGCCTATACAAAGGTTTCTATAATGGTTTTAGATGACAGCATGTAGGTTTAGTTCATAGTATTACTTTGAAGTAGACTTGAAAAGTATAGGAATCTCAGTCTTAATCCAAACACTCAAAATAAATCCTAGAGGGCACAGACCTATCTCTAGACTTATAGTTGACATCTTTAGCTTATCAATCGCATTGATGGAGACACCTTTAAATGCCTTGTTAAATATGAGCACAGCATTAGTAGAGCTAGTATTTAAATGTCCTCCTAGGCAAAAACTTTCCCGAAGTGGTGGGAATATAGTTGGCTCATCTTCTATGTCTCATCGTGATAGATGGGCCATCCTCTTCTCACACATTTTCTTAGCTTTTTTTTGGCTATGATTAGGATTGAATCCTAGCCCTCTTTTGTCAATCCGGTTAACAACTTTTAACGCTTTAGCAATCCCTTTAAGGTGTTTTTCGAATCCCTTTCTAGCCTGGGCACCTTTACCGGTCAACTTTAAACCCATATTAGTACTCTTTAATAGGCGAGGCTGAACTATTGGCAACCCTTCCTTGATATAAGTAGCATTGACAAACTTAAAGGATTGGAAAGAGGACTCTGGGATATTTACATTAGGTTTGAGATTTGGGGCATCAGTTGAGGTAGCAATAATGATATCTTCTTCTTCTTTAACATTGACAACTTTATTTTCGATGATGAATTTCAACTTTTGGTGTAAAGATGAAGGTACCACCCCTGCAGAGTGAATCTAAGGCCTTCCTAATAGGCAATTATATGATAAAGCAATGTCCATCACATGGAAGTCAACTTCGTATGTCCATGGACCGATTTGGAATGGAATAATGATTTTCCCTACAATGTTCTAGCAAGTTTCATCAAATGCTTACACAATCGTATGACTATTTTAGATATAAGATGCATTAATGGGGAGCTTGTTCAAGCATGACATGGGCATTACATTTAAAGTTGACCCATTATCGATGAGCACCTTGGGCAACGTGGTACCTTTATAATACATGGTGATATAAAAGGCTTTATAGTTTCCTATCTTTCTATGCAAGATATCATCATCGCTGAAAAATATGTATTTATCGGTAGTGATGTTGTTCTCTAAGTGATCCAACTGACCTATAGAAATACTAGGAGGGATATAAGCCTCATCAAAACTTTGAGAAGGACATTCTTATGAGCTTCAAAATTCAATAGTAGTGATAACACAGATATCTTAGGGAATTGCTTTGTCAACTAATCGATAATGCTGTATTCACTGTGTTTGATGAACTTGACGAATTCTATGGCTTCTTTCTCATTGACTGGCTCCTTGAAGGCTATCAAATTAGAGTTTTTTATTATAGATTTTGATGTTTGAGGAACAAGACCAGAATTTTCTTGCTGAGTTTTACTTCTTGATGCTGCTGGGGCATAACATTTACTACTCTGAGTTAGGTGACGCACTTCTAAATCTCCACACTCACTGCTTGCTGACTAGATTCCTCGATAATTAAAGTTTTGTTTTCATAGTTCCAAGGAATCACTTTATCGTCTTTATAAGGGAAAAGAGATAGAAGTTGAATGATCATCCGTGGCATAAGCTAAATAACGGTAGCTTTGGCTCTTAATCGATTGTTATACAAGATTAATGGCCTTCCAACCCCGTAAGAAGGATTACCCTCTTCTTCTTATACAGTATTGATAAATGGTGTTGCATTCATGGACTTGGTATATGAGGTTTGCTTTTTATCATAGAATTCAATACTACCCTCATTCATCATCCTCTGAACCATAGCATGAAACTTTTTACATGTTTGAAGAGTATAGCCATAAATAGTATAAAAATCACAAAAGTCATTAATTCTTTCCTTTGTCTTTATTAAGTAGCTTAGCTTGTAGCAGGATTTGCCAAACTGAATTCATTGGCATTCTAACTTCTTCTATGTTTTCTATGATCTCATAGTCTTCTTCAATGACCATTATCTTTAGGTCAACTTAGCATGAGTTTGAGACGAACTAGTTTCAGTGCCAAACTTTAATTGTTGACTAGCCTTCATTTTTCCTTTTCTTTTGTCTTTGCATACATTTTTTCTACCTGATTAATTATTCATGGCCCCATCGATCATCGCACAGAGTATGACTGCATCTACGAAGCTTTTTGGGAAGCTTTTTGCTATGATTTTGAAAATAAGGGCTTACAGCGTGCCAATGAATCTAACAATCATCTCTTTTCTATTAGTAAGAGATGAATTTGGGCATACTCCTCCATCCATGTTGCAGCATGCTACCTAAAACTTTCATTAGCTCTCTTTTTCATGCTTACAAGAGATAGACATCGGTAGGTCTTTCCTCATCAATGGCATTAATAGATTGATTGTTGTGTCTATCTTACTCTTCATAGAACTCGATCTCAAGCCAATCCATCATCCTTTGGACCATTTTCAAGAATGATGGACAATAATGCAAATTGTGTTCTTGACCATAGTGGTAGTAGGATGTTTCAATGACATTTTTATCATCTGTTACTATTTCAGCTTTCATGAAAGCTTGCCAAACTTTGCTTATCGAGATTTTGACTCATCTACTGCTTTTTTTGACCCAATATCCTTTCTCATCAATTATTGTATTCACTCTCGATTTGGCATGATTAAAAAGTGGATAGGCCCCAACATTGGGTCCTGGACCTTGTTCAATCTTGATCACTTCTTTTCTAGTAGACCTTGCACCTTTCTTTTGAACAAAGTGTAATTTTCAATGGAATGGCCTTCGCTCTAGTGTGATATTCATAATAAGTGTTGTCATCATACCATTTGAGGTACGGTGGCGATCTTAGGTTTGTGAATACTGAGGCTACTAGTTTACCTGCCAATAAGCGAGAGTAAATCTTTTTATAGGAGTAAGGGAGTGGTTCAAAGTGCTGACTATCGCGGGGTGCTTGTTTATTGTTTGAAGCTCTTACATTATTCATAGTGCAAGGTTGGGAACTTTAGGCCGCATTTTGAATAGGATTTGATGCAAAGCTCATTGCTGGCATAAACTCGGTAGCATGAATTGGTTGCGGTGTTGATGAGTAAGGGGTAAGACTTGTGTTCAACATGCTGAGGAGATACATAGGCTATGCTAGATGCAGACTTTGATTAAACCTGGCATAATTTTTAGCAACAACATTCATTTCCTTCTTCTTACCCTTATTGTCTTCTTGACTGATCCAAATGTTCCCCAACGGATATCCTATCACTTCTGATGGCATTCTGAATTATTTCACCCTATATAACTATATCGACAAAATTTTTATGGCCTGTCCTACCAGCCTTTCATAGTAAGGAGCTTGTAAGGTGCCAACAGACATAACTGTTATTTCTCTTTTAGTCAGAAATGGATGAACTTAAGCTACCTCCCCTCTCTATCTCTGAGCATACTGCCTAAAGCTCTCAGAAGATTTCTTCTCCATGTTCATGAGAGAGATGCGACCCAGAACCTAACCAAACACATGCTTATACTATTTAAGGAATGAGCATGCCAAATCTACCCATGTTTGAATTCTTACAGGATCAAGCCTTATAAACCATGAGAGAGCTACCTTAGTCAGACTATCTTAGAAGCAATGGATCAGTAGCTTCTCCTTCTCTTCATACCCTGTTATTTTATGATAAGACATGCGAAGATAGCCATAGGGTCTGTAGTCCCATTATATTTTTCAAAATCAGGCACTTTAAACTCGAGCAGGATAACGAGACTCGAAACTAACTTTAATGATTTTGTGTCTGCAACTCTAAATTTGTTAGTTACTTTAATAGCTCGAATACACTTCCCTAGTGACTAATACTTTTCCATGTCCTTATCTTTTTCTAAGGGCCTTTTTGCTTTCTTTGGCTTCACTGGCTCATTGTAGTCTTGTTGTCGAAGATGTTGCCCATACATTACCCCTTCTTGAGCATTTAGTGCCACCATTCAAATTGCTTTTAGGATTGGTCAGATCTTTTCTCGCCTAAACTATGCTTGTCTACCCTTTTTCCTTTATTGCATTACATAGTAGCTTAGTCAGTTGGACAATCTAAGCTTAGAGTTCCTCACTCTTATGGAGTGATTGTTCTTAAAAATCTTTATACATGAGCTCGAGTCTTTCAATGTGGACTTGGTGTTCATTTTCCATAGCTTTTTGATGATTGCAAGTGTTGTACCAATGCTGAACTATAGGTTCCAAGTTTTAGATCACCTTCACTTTAAATTATTTTTAGATTAGGCCTTTATGATATGTTCATGCATATGTTTGATGCAATGAGAGTGAATATGTGATCATGAAGACAAATGAAGAAATAAAACTATGAAAGATTTAGGTTAGTCATGTAAATACAAAAAGGATAATTAAATTAAGGGGTAGCTCCATCAATAGCATCTTTCACTAAAACAACAAAATGCCCCAATTACATATGATTACATTCAAAAATGCTTGACACGATTACATTGCCTAATTACATAGTCCAAGAAATACAACAAATATTGCTCATGGCTCCAATAGGCAAGATATCACGTGTTAAAGATTGGGCCACAGCCATGATGTTCTTGGCCTCTAACCGAGCTACTTAAATTTGCTCTGTGAGTTGGTGATGATGGTCCTGATTCTTATAGCGTGTGTGATCAACCACTTAAAGCCATTTTTGTTCCCGTTGTTCAAAGGCTCTCATTAGTTTATTAACTTAGTCTTGGCAAGCTTAAAGAGAATGCTCTAAATCTTGAATTCTAAGTGTTAGATCTCCATTTTTGGCCTAGTTTGCATTCAAATCCTAGACTCAAGCTTCTAACTATTCATTCTTCCTTTAATAAGTTGATGTAAGAACCTGGGTTCTAACAACTTTTCCTAATAACCTTAGCAGCTTCTCTCCATTGGTGTAGTTATTTCTCGAGAGTAGTATTTTCTATCCTCCACTCGACCGATGATTTTTCAAGTCTTTGGGACTTGCTTGTTTTGTTAAGGGCCATATAGTTTTTTTTTTTTGAAACTCTCGAGGTCCTCCTTAAGGTGGTTTTCCTCCTTAACAGCCCTGTTCATATCACCATCCCTGAGGTAGAGGTCCATTTTCAATTGACCAATTTTCTTCTTTAATCAAGTAAACTCCTTGGCAAAGGTTGCCTTTTCTTGTTTGAACTCTCGATTAAGTAATTCAACTTTAGAGGGAAATTTGTCAATTGGTGTTTGTGATGTTCCAATACTAGATAGGGGCACGACATCATTAATGCGATGGATCCTCCATTCATCATATCCTGGGGTCATACTGCTCCCTCTCTAATATCTCTTAATGCAGTGGGTTTGTTTACATGCATGAAAAGGTTGCTAGACTTTTGACTTGTAAGCAGGCTCACCATAGTCAAAATCCCATAACTCTAGGTCTTGGACGAGGGGGATGAATTGATAGCACTGGAATTGTTGAAAAACTAAAAGAAGGGCTTAGCTAGTACTTACCCATAACCCCATGAGCAGTATGTAACTATAATCTCTGCACTGGTATATGATCGTTTGTGAGGAAAAGCAAAAGGCCTTCCATGTTACCTCCTTCCACTTGAGGTTCTCAAATTTTTGGACCCATAGCTCTTTAGATTTGTCTTGAGGCCATTTTTTCTCAACTTAGAGATAGGGCTAGAGTTAGGTGAGCAGTACCATGTCCTACTTTCTTTGAGGCCAAAGTAACTGACGAGCCAAATGTGAAAGAGTAGTGCATATCCGATAAATTGGCTCGTACCTATTTTCTTACAAAAATTAAGAGCTTAAATAGTTTGGATAATAATGGTCAGTGCGAGATTGATGTTGCAGCATAAACGAGAAAAGACATCTGCTACCATAGCTTTAACATAGCTTAATGTCTTTGGGAATATAACTAGACCATATATCGCCAAAGCATAGATGTCTTGGATTTTTTAGTTGTCAACTGTACTCAACATTGCTTCTTTCAAACAAGCCCATGAGATGCATTCATTGTTCCCCTTTCTTTTTATATGACTCTCAATTGAAGACTTTGTTGCACTGAGGATTTGAGCTAATCTTTTCTTGAAAGTAGGAGGGTTTAATGCATTGCAATATATTCTATCGACCTTTATCCTCTCAATGTTGAGTAATACAGTGTATTCATTAACCATAGGGACCAAATCTTTATGATTGAAAGTGAAACACCGGTATGCTGGATTCCAAAACTGAGAGGTTGCTTGCAACAAACCAACATCTAAATGAACTTGGTGTAGAAGAGCGATATTTCGTATCTCTTATGAATAATTGTTTTTCGGTATTGTCCCAATTGGTCCATATAATCATCAGATCCTGCCAATCATTTTGATGGTACCTTACCTTGATCTTTTCATGCACCATTGAGACATACCCTATTTAAAGACGTTTCCATCTTCACATTGTCGGCATTCTGACATGCTAAAATTTACTCAAACAGCTTTAGCTTTAAAGTGGACTGTTACTTCATGATAGACACCCCTTGATGAACACTGAATCATTAACCAATCATCCAATGGTGATGGCGATTACGATGAAATGATGCATAGTGAAAAAGAAAAGCAAAAAGAGAACAAGTTAGTAACCAATACAAAATAATAGGCAAAAGATAAAGAAAATAAGGAATAGTAATAAAAGCATATCACAAAATTTACCTAAAGAATAGCGCTATGGTGCCTAAGGGCCAACATGATGATCTTGAATGTTGAGGTATTAAATGAGTAGCATACCAGCGTATCCACATGAAAATTTTCTCTTCATGAACTAACATGATACCTTGTAAGGACTAAGACTGACTATTTAAACAGTGATGTTCATTCATCAAAATCTATGTTAAGTACATGCTAAGCCATCGTTCGGGCAATGTGACTGCTTATTTCAGTCAAATATAACCATTCAAGATGGCATTATGAGTAATGGCATTCACTTGTCCTTACCCACTTATTAAAAAGGATTTGCTATTGAACGTAATGACATATCCCAAAGGAATGATCATAATGATAAAAATGACAAACGTGGGTGACAATGTTCACCCATCATTGCTCGCATAACCATGGTATATAAGAGTAAAGGTAAGAAATGTTTCCTCGAGTGATCCTACTCTTTGGGTTATTCTAGCAACATCCAGTATGATTTGACATGGTTTAGCTCATAGAGTTCACTATATGGATTTAAGTTGATGCCTACTTCAGTATCCGAATGCTTCTTTGTCCAGTAAGGATAATCGAAGCACCCTGATACTAGGCTTATCAAGGGTTTGGTAGAATAGGCTTGATCCGATGGATGTATTTCCCTATGCAAATGTAGAGGGGTACCCATAAGAGACATAGGTAATTTACATTCGAAAGGTCCTGCCATACCTATGTGGAGGGTTACTCATGAAGGTGGATGGCTCACTTCCTCCTAATAATTAGGATACTAACCACACCATGGTGTTTGGTAGGAATCTAGTGCAAATGCAAGTGCATGATGTACATCAAGAAAACAATCAAACCTTTTTGTTTTATTCCATATTGCATAGTACTTTAAATCGACATTTAATCGGGCATAAATAATCCTTAACAGTCATAGGGCAAAAACATAAATAATAGAGATTAGTAGGCAAAAATAAAAGAGAGTTATATCTAAATAATTATGGAGATCGAAAAACAAAGAATCGAGTGATTAATAGCTAGTTATAAGCCTAACTCTCTTGTATTGATGCTACATGTGAAAATTCAAGTTTTTGGTGACATAATGCCTCATATCAAAACTTATACACCAATATAACTTGCACATAACCTGTGGCTTCCTGATTTTCCTTAACTTAGTTATAAACAGTGGGAAATTGATCTGTGTACTCATCTGAATGACTTCGGTGACACCATGAAAAGTGGCTTTTGATACCTCCTTTTATATTTTCCTTTAATACAGCCCATAGGCATTTCAGACCTTCCCAAAAAAAATTTTCACCTAGCAACGTACCACCTAATAGTGCTTGGCAACATGGCACCTGGCAGTTATCTCCAAGTTTTTATTTTAATTTTTGATTTTATCATTTTCAATTAAGTCTTGCGGTGCCAAAAGTGGGTTGGACAAAATAAGGTGTCTGCACATCTCAATCTAAATTACAAAACAATGAAACTTAATTATGATATAAAAATCCCTCTACAATATTGAATCACAACTAAGCTTGATAAAATTACGTTCAATTTTCCTAACAAGATACTTCAGTTCTTATTGTAAAAGTTTTGTTGAGTCACTCAGTGTTAAGCCTATAGTATGATATTGCTTCTCTCAGTAAAAGTGGGTGCTACTCAACTAAATGCTATGTTGTCTAGATGCTTAAAATTAACCACATGGCAATTAAAGGCAATGGTTAGGCAAAATGTATATGATACATTTACAGAAGGAGTTATTAACTAATAGATCTAGAAGATGCATATAGATGCAATTAGTGAACTAAGTTAGTTACCCAACTAGTTTCTTTATGGTTTGTTGAGTCACTAAAGTTTATGTAAGGATGAAAGGGTCTTAGCTTACTAATAAGTTAAAGCATTGAATTTCTCAAAATAATAAATGAAAGCTATTGTTTTGATAATAGAATAAGGATAATCATTAATTTTTAAACCTTACATGAAGTTGCATATTGACTACATAGGTTTTGTTTTATATAGGTTATATAAGAAATTGCTTCGAACCTTCCACTAAAAAGTAAACTTGATGCTAATAAGCTCTTTCGGCCTAGCTTTATTGACCTATTTTGCAATCTGAAAATTATTTTAAAATAAAAAAAATCTATTTATTGATAAGCCTATTATCAGCCTACTAATGATGTTCCCAAGAGGATGAGGATGCCTATAGGTCATTTATAGATGATCTTGAGTAAGTAATAAGTGTAATGTTGATTAGCATGGCACCTATACTCCAATAGCAACATAAGGTGATGAATGCCCTAGAAATCATCTGAGACCTTATAAAATTGTTCAATAAGGAGGGTCACATTAAAAGATTTGACATCTCTAAGAATTGCTTTAAACAAAGATGTCTAAATGCAAGCCTAGTAAAACTGCTTATGCTTAAGAAGGCTTAGCAATTTTGTTGGGTCATGATCATGATTTGAGTATTTATCTCATAAAATGTGTTGAACTTTAACTTAAATCATTTATAAGCCATTTTTCTTAGTCTTTTAAATATGCTAACAATACTAAGAAAACCATCATTAAGGAAGTGTTATTTGTCCATTTAGTTCTTTCTACATATAAATAAAAAAGAACAACAAGAAGAAGAAAAGAAATAAGAAATAAAAAATAAAGAAAGACTAGATAGGATGTACCTTTGACTTTAAAAAGTTTAAAGCCTAATGCTAGAGTGAAAAAAGGACAAAGAAAAGGATAACGGACATGCCATTATTATGGAAAGTTTGATTATACAAGAGCAACTACAAAGGCTACCTTGAGTCTGCAAAAGGCAACAGCTTAAAAAAAGCTTTGACATTAGGTATGATTTAAGAACTAAATCACATTTCATGGTATATGATACCAAATCATTGAAACAAAAAATTTATGACATATTGCAAAGACTAAGAAAATAAGTGGTGACACCAAAGCAAAAAAGACTAACTTATCGATCATGATCAAACTTTCCAGGTGTTTGGTAAACATTTTTTGTCATTTTTTATATATCTTAAAAAAACATTAGATGTTTTGATTTTAGCATTGAGGACTGATTCTTTTATGTATTGCTTTATGTTTTGAACATGATTTTGCAAGCATGTGGATGCCATACTTTTATACATTATTTCTCATATTATATATCATAGAATTACTTTATATATTGGCTTATCTAGTTCTCAACTTGCATCTGAATTATAAATGCCATTTGCTCTTGATCATGTGATTTAAGATTGTCTTAAATTTTATGTACTTAAATCTATACACATGTATGATTTAATGGGAACTATTGGTATTTATTTAATTAGGACTATTATGAAAATTGAACCACACATACATATGTACAAATTTAATTAAACTTGGTGATGTAGGAAGTCTTGGTATAGCAAATAATTAGATCATAAAATTTACAAAATAATTCATAATGATTGTAATGAAAATGAATCAAACAAATTAATATGAGACTCCATAAATCGAATCATCTTGCATGATTTTGATCAATCTTTAAAATCAAGAATCCTAAAAAACTATTCAAGATTCAAACACAACTTAATGTTGAGATGTATTTTAGTAAGTCCATGACCCAAGAATATATACACCAAGCCTGATTGTCGTAAATCAAAGCTATCCAAACGTCTAGGCTTTGATGGTTATCCACATAGGTGACCTAATAAACCTTTAATAAGGTAGAGACTTTGTTACTGAAAGCCATGCTAGCAACTTAGATTTCAATAAATCTACCCTTTCACTTAGAAGACCTTGATTCAACAATTAGATTTAAGAAGAACAAGAGTTTTCCTCTAAAAGAAACCAAGATTAGGCAATCCCTTCTTAGGAAAATTGAGAGATAGCACAAACTATAGTTTTAGGTCTTTCTTGGCCAATTTCCAAATGCACTATCTCTCTTATGTAGGATAGAAATCATAGGCTATATAGTTAGGGTTTAATATTTTAATTTTTAGGAACTTATAATTTTACCTTCGGCCCATGTGAACTTATTCAAATCAGGCCTAAATAATCATTACTTGTATTAAACATATTAGCCTAGTCTTAGTTTAATTTCTTAATTACCCTTATATGTGTAACCCATTAAGCCCCTATCATATTGACAATAAATATAAAATACCCATTTAAAAATATTTATATTTATAGACCAAGATTAGTATCAAGCAATGCATCATGGCCACCCAACGTGCAAAGAGTGTTAATATGATTTTGACAAGCCCTTTAGTGTTTAGTATCTCAGTCTTTACTCTTAGCCCATTCCCTATTAGTATGCAATCCCTATGTGTTAACTCCATAATTAGTATTGCCTTTGACAAGGACATTGAGTCAACATGGGCTAGATATATGTGAGATGTGTCCCCTCATATCACTTGGAATTATGAGTGCTCTCTGGACCATTCATTTACCTACCATATGATTCATGCTATATCTAAAACCATCCTACTATAAGTATTCATCTATTATGGACTAATTTATGATGAAATCAAAGCATGGTACTCCTCATATAAGATCATTTGGTGTTATAAGTCTAAGGATCACTTACATGACTGACATATGAGAGTATTTCCATAAACATTAGAGTGAAATACCAAATGGAACTTGCATAGTAGGTCATGTTTAGTGAACTTTTTAACATAATAAGCACCTATATGATGTCCTTGAGTATCTTTATAATTCAATATATGAGATTAGTTGCATGCATCATATGCAAAGAGGCTTACATATGCCAATCTTTGTGCATTGTCATTGCCCTATCTTGACAATACAATGGCCAAGAATGATTTTAGGAACACAACTTTGATGCATGAGGATCTCATAATTGTAACTTTTTACAATTTCTTTGTAAGGCCAATATGTTTCATGGGCTTTATCTACATAGAACATTTATAATAATTATACAATGAAATGTTTGGATGCATGAAATCGCTAAATGCTAATATCTTACAAGCCATAACTATTGGCTTGTAAGACTTATACTAATAATCTCCTACTAGCATTAAAGCCAATTGCCTATATGTCTAAGTCCCATTTCTTTTATACAATGATAATGTTTTTGTTGGGACAAAACTTTAGTGGAAAAATCAGCCAAGTTTTTTCGGTGGCTACTTGTTCCATACTAACATCACATCTCTCAATAATATCTTTAATGAAATGATTTTTCCTTAGCACATGTTTGGATTTGTGATGAGACCTTAGCTCTTTAGCTTACAATATGGCTCTATTATTGTCACTCAAGGTGGCATTAGGTGAATAATGCTTAAAACAACACCAAGTTTTGCTTTTTTTTGAAACTGCCTTCTTTGCGGCCTCACACATAGAGATGTATTTGGCTTTAGTTGTTAAGTCTATAGTTGTAGCCTGTTTAGAACTTTTCTAGCTGATTGTAGCACTATTAAAGGTAAATACAAAATTGTTTTACGATTTACTACCATCCCAATTAGGTTGGATGTTAGCATTAATATAACCCTTTACGTTGAGTTCAATCCCTTCATATACCAAAAAGATATCATTAGTCCTTTATAAATACTTAAGGATATTCTTCACATCAATCCAGTGACTTTCAAAAGGATCACTTTGGTATCTTCCATGATACTTAAGGATATTCTTCACATTAATCCATTCATCATCAGTCACTTTTGTATGACTATTAAACTTGGTGAAATTCAAAAATTGCGAAAATTGCACTAAATAGAATTTTTTTGTTACATATAAAATCACATTTATACCAAAAGTTATAAAACAAATTCCTTAATTGAGGCTTGATAATGGATTTATATTTGGATCATTAGTTGAAACTAACAAAAAGGATTCATACAAATTAACCAAAAAGATGAAAATCTAGTCCCATTATGACCCAATTAGTTTAATCACTTGATAGTATGACTGTCATTAATATACAACCAAAACATGCTCTTATTGTTGCACTAAAGTAGTATCCATGTTAAGATACAATTACTAATTGAAAGAGTTTGGCATCAATGCATTAGTGATTGACTTGGTGCAAGTACGAGATGAAAGTTAGATGCCTTTAAGCTAACTGGCTTGGTGCAATGAAATACATAGCTGATAATGCAAACCAATCACTTCATCAAATGATATAAGGTTTTTTTTTTCATTTAGTGGCATTACTATTGATCACAAACAACTAATTGGATGAAGCACAGGAGATCACATGGGTTTGCATAGGATTGTAAACATTACAAGAATAGGATCTAACAAACATCAACATCATGTTTCTAGACTATAGTTCATGGTAGATGTTATGTCAAAATAGGGCATTGAAAATGTGAATAAACTAGTGCATGCTAAGCCTTCTAGCTTATAAGAGCATACAATCAATTTTTTTATGGTTGAAATATTAAGATACTTGTAGAAGTATATAAGTGGTTGTTAGAGAACAAGTTTACTAGGCTTGACCTGCATAAAAACTCCATTTGGTATTGTCAATTAAGTGTGCATGAAAATGTTCTTATGTGACTATCATGTAAACTAGTCCTCAAACTTATGATATCATGTCATATTATATAAGGAGCATTATGCTTTGATTTCATCATGAACAAGTCCTATGAAAATATGGTAATTATTGGATGATTTTAATATAACATGAATCATATGAAGATAGATGAGTGATATAGAAAGAATTCACCACTCTAAGTGACATTAGAGATACATATCACATAAAGTCCTTTTAGCAAAGCATGATGAAATTAAGAGAAATAGGTTCCTTGAATTCATAACGTTAACCAAAAGTTACAATGATTAATATGTATGGACTTTAAGTAGACACCGCACTATGCTTATGATCCTTCCAATATATGTTGATGAAAGAACATAATTACCTAGCAAGCTAGTCACTAAAATGTTTCAAAAAGTTCACTTTGATTGTACAATATTTGTGTGGTCATAATAAGTTGCTGGATCCCACTATTGATCATGTATATGAGTTAATGTGATTAACTAATATTTACAATAAACATAATGAAAGGAATCATGTATTCCAACATTTGACCTCATGATCAACATTTGACATGATCGACATAGGAGATGATATGAACATGTTCAAGCAAAAAAAAAGTTGTTAGGATTTTTAAACATCATTAGAAACATGATATTAGGAAAAATCAAGCATATAAGCATAGTAAAGCATAGTAAAAAATGTCAATATGGCAAAAAAAATCCTAAGCCTACCATAAACAAAGCCATAAAATGCATGAATCAAAATGTTACGACCACATGGATTTGGGCTTATTAAAATGATGTAACTACAAAAGGGTAGTTAATGAATGGAAAAATAGTAAAAAATATACTTAAAAGCTTTAAAACCTTATTTAGAAATGTTAAGTAAAAAAGTCTTTAGATTTATAGCTTCTTTGTTCCCTTTCCTTACTATTAGTTAGCAAGGAAAGAATGAAAACAAAGGGCTTAAAGGCTATAATATCCTTGGAGGGAACATTGAAATGTGCCAGTAAAGGAAAGGAAAGGTTTTTAAAGTTTTTTTATGGTGGTTTAAAGGAGCCATGAAAATGGAAACTGATTTTTGATTTTTTTTTGGTTGCTGAAGAGTGTTTATTTTAAGGAGTGTAAGAATATGTCTTTGAAGAGTTTATTGAGCCTTTTGTTTTTATAAGCACATGTTAGCCAAACTTTAGAGCTAATAAAAAAAGGGCATTTTAGGGTTTTCCTCATGTTCCATGCAATAGCCTAAGGTTCTATGCTTAACTGGCTTAATTTTCCTTACCTCTGTCAAGCATTATGGTGGAGCAGACTGTTTTATGCAATCTGTTGCCCAAGAAAGGCTAAGTATGCCTCAAAAAACCATGTTTTCCATGAAAATATTCCATTTTCTAGTCATTTTAGGCCTAAAAAATTCATCTGATCTAACCATAAGTCTAGTGCTAAGGCTTGGTATGAATTTTGATGATTTTTGGTGTTAAAAACATGGATAAATTAGATTTTTAGATTATATTTATCGATTTAGTGGGAAATTCTTGCTTTTTATCATATAATTCAAATTTTCCCTTATTTATCATTTTTTGAACCATCACATGAAACTCTTTGCATGTTTAGAGAGTATGATCGCAAATGGTGTGGAAATCATAAAAATTATTAGGTTATTCTTTTGACCTTACAACTGCATTGAGCATTCTTGCTTAAATTAATATTTGCCAAACTAGACTCATCAGTGTTCTAACATCATTGATGCTTCTCATGGCTTCATAATCATCTTCAACACCAATCATTTTTACTGTCTACTTGGCATGATTAGGTAGTGGGTTTATAACTATATTTGACCCCTAATTCACCCTGAATTACAAGACTTTAGAGTTAATGAAGCTTCATACCATTTTTTTAAAAGATATGCAATTTTTGATGTCATGCCCTGCTACCTCGATGTGGTAGTCATAGTCGACATTGCCATTGTAACACTAAGGGTATAAGGGCTTTTTCTCAAGCACATAGATGAAAGCAATCAAATGCCTCTAAAGTAACATTTGGTAGAGCTCTTTGTATGCCATAGGAATAAGATCAAGCTATTATTTTTTTAGGGTTTATGTCTTGATTTTTTAAAAGGTTATTAGTAAAGGAACTAAAATTTTTGGGAGGTTGATTGTTTTATGAAGGATTTGCTGAGGTACTAAAAGATGGGTTATATATTATGGCATAAACTAGTTAAGAGGGATATAAAATCATGACCAAATTAAAGTAAAGCATGCCTAGGTAGTATGAATGAGGCACTTGGTAAAGACTTGTCTGAGAGAGTTTAGTGTAGCTTATGGCATTTGCCTTCTCTTGTTTTTTTTTTATTGGTGGTTGGCTTTTTGTTTAAGCTAGATGACTCATCCACTGACAGTTTGCCACTTTTGATTGTAGCATTAATCATTTTGCTGGATGGAATAAGATTAGCAAACTTTTTGGTGGTGTTCCCTTGCAGTTTATTATAGTATAGGGTGCATAGGGTGTTGATGAATGTCATAGTCATCTCCTTTTTAAAAAATGAGGGCTAACTAAGGTTGTTTCCTTTCTCCATCGTTAGGCATACTATCAAAAACCTATCTCTATGGCCTTTTAAGTTCATAAGAAAAAACCTATCGAAAGCCCAGTCCGACACATGTTAATACTGATTAGAGGATGTCCAGCAAATTCAGCCCCCGAATGGATTTAACACTATCAAGTTTGATATACCATTGGATGGTTACCTAGGTAAGGCTATTTTAGAGGTATTATGTAAAGAGCTTCTTGTCCTTCTCATAACTATCCATTTTCCTGATGTGCACTTGGATATATATGATAAGATCGATTGATCTATTGAACTTCTCGAAGTTTAGTATTTTAAAATTTAAGGGAATAAAAGATTAAACACCAAAGATAAAGATTCTATGTCAATGGCTTTGAATTTGTCACTCCCTTTGATAGGTTTAAGGAACTTCTCCAAAAGTTGATACTTGTTGCCACATTGGTGGACATCAAAGATTTTTGACTATCCATTTTCTCTTGCTCATTGTGATTGAGGGTTATAGGATTGACTGGGGAGACTCTCGTATGCTTTAAAATCTGGCTATGAATTTATTTGCCGCTATTGGATTCAAGTAGATTACTAGTGGCACTGGTTGGGCCAGCATTGTTTTGGGCTAATGCTTTTCATGAGTCTTTTCCTAGGTAGCTTCAATACTACCAGTAGGGTGATCTTCCAAGTTAACAGCACTTTTCCAGCATCCACAGTATTGGCTTATCCCCTTTTTTTAATAGAGCTATAATTAGCTCCATGAGTTTCATAATTTGTGCTTGTAATTTTTCTTGTCAATGAAGCATTTTGTCCTGAAACTCCTTGTACATTAGCTTGATTTGTTCACTACACTCTTTATAATTGTTTTTCATGATTTTCTTATGGTGGCGGGCGTTGTAGCGATGTGGGATATGGGGTTCCATGTTCTTTATTAAATCTCAGAATCCCTTGCACTTTTATTACCATTCTTGTGTTAGACTTTTATGTAATCTTTATTGGTAATTGATGATAAGATGATAATAAAAATAGAGTCATGATAATAAATGAATATTGATATGAATACATGAATAGTAAAGAAGTGAATTAGTTATGTGAATGCAAAAAAGATAATTGGCTGGTAGAATAGCTTCCCTATAGTACTTTTCATAAAGTAACAAGTAGAGTTTTGATTATACATTACTACAACTGAAAATATCTAACACAGTTACATTGTTTGATCATGTTTTCTAAGAAATTCAAACAACTTATGTTCGTGATCCCCAATGGTGTGATGCCTCACTTTAAAGATCAAGCTATTTTGATCATGTCGTTCATTTCTAATTAGGCTACCCAAATTTGCTCGGAGAGATAATGAGGACACTTTTGATAAGTTTGGTGTTCCTAATCAACCACTGCTTGTCATTCTTGCTCTTGCTGTTTAGAGGCTCTCATAACTCATTAATACAATTTTGGCAACCCTGAAGGGATCCAACTTCTGAACCCTAAGTGTCAGAGCTTCATTTTGGACCCTATCTACCCTCAAATTATGTATCTGAGCTTTCAAACATTCATTCCTCTTTTGATGGGCTAACATAACAGCATAGGCCCTAATAAGCTTTTCCCTGGTGATCTTAGCTTTTTCTCTTTAATTGCTCAGTTCTTTATAAGGGCAGCAAGTTCCACCTCCCATTCAACTAATGTTTTAGCAATGCATTTATAGTTGCTTACTCTTTGGAGTACCACATAGTTTTTCTCTAGACTCGTAAGATCTTGTTTGATGTGATCTTTCTCTTTGACAATCAATTTCATCTTGCCATCCTAAAGATAGATGTCCATCTCTAACTAATGCTTTTTCTTTCTTAATCAAGTGATTTTGTGGCTAAAGTTACCCTTTCCTATTTAAATTCTTATTTAAGTAGTTCGATCTCAAAAAGGGAACTTGTCAACTGGTACTTGAGCTACCCATAATTGGATAGCAATAAAGTGCCATTGATACGATGAATTCTCCACTTGTCATACCCTAGAGTTACGTTGCTTCCTCTCCAACACCTCTTCATACAGTGGACTTGTTTCTAGGTATAAAAGGTTGACTAAACTTTTAACTTGTATTTGGGCTTACCATAGTCAAAGTCCTGTTTTCTAGATTTTGAATGAATGGATTGAATTATTGGCATTGAAGCTGTTATAGAACTAAGAGAGGTGTATAGCTAGTGTTTCCCTATAACCCCATAAGTGGCACAACTATGATCTTTATTTTTGTATATAATTAATTATGGGAAAATCTATGGGACCTTTCATGTAACCTCCTCTCTCTTTAAATTTTGAAATCTCTCAACCCACTATTCCTTGGACTTATCTTAAGGCCATTCCTTCTCAAAGGCCTTAGAAAAGGGCTAAAGTTAAACCTATGTAACGTTCTTTTCTTTTTGACACAAAAGTAGCTAATAAGGCAAATATAAAGCTATGGAACATATTCAATAAACAACCTACCCTTATTTCCTTAGAGAAACTGAAGGCTCGAATGGTCTTGTAATAATGGCAGGCTCAAGGTTGATATTATAGCATAAACAAGAGAAAAAGTTTGCTGCTACCATTTGCATGTAGCCCAAGGTTTGCGAGAATATAACTAACTTGTATATTGCTAGAGCATAGATATCCTAATTTTCTTTTTTTTTGCATATGTGAGACTTGTCATTGCTCCCTTTAAACTACCTCAAGAAATGCATTCATTGTTCCTTTTTGCCATGACATAGCTATCATTCCATGACTTTATGGCTTCAAGAATCTGTGCTAAGCTCTTTTTGAAAGGTGAGGGTTAGAGTGCCTTATAGTATATCCTATCAGACTTGGCCCCTCCAATGTTGAGCAATGCAGTGTATTCGTTGACAATAGGAGATGAATCTTCCTAATTAAAGGTTAAGCATCAGTATGTCAAATTCTAGAATTGTGACACTACTTCTAATAGCCCAAAATTCAGCCAAACTTGAAGTGGAAGGGCGATATCCCCATACTTTTTTCATGAATAACTCTCTTTCACCATTACTCCAACTAGCTATATGTGTTTCAAGTGACGCCAATCATTTTGATGATACCTTATATTGACTTTCCCATGTGATGCTGAAACATAATCGAGTTTAAGGATATCTTTATTTTTGTACTATTGACCCTCTAACCATGCATTAACTTCTTCAAAAGACTTGAGATTGGAAGTAAATTTTTGTTCCATGACAAACACCCCTTGTTGAACATTAAACTTTTAACCAATTGTCCCCAAGTAATGATTATGATGCAATGATGCATACGACAAACAAAAAAGAAATGAAAAAAGAATGTTAGTGACAATACAGAATAATACATGCAAGAATATAGAATAAAAGAATAAAAATGGAAATAAATCACAAAAGTTGCCCTAACAATAAGCATTATAATGCCTAGGGGCATGTATGACAATCACAAGGATTATGATAAGCAAAGTGCCCATGCACAGCATAGCAGCATATTTAGGTTAAAATTGCCCATATACCTTGCAGGATAAAGCAAACCGACTAGGCGATAATGTTCATTCATCACCATCTATAGTGGGTACACGTTAAGCTATCATGCAGACAACATAATAGCTTATTTGAATTGATTATGACTCATTTTAAGGTGATGTAGAACTTTGTAAGTGGTGACATTTGTTTGCCACCACTTATTTATTGAAAAAGGTTAGTTGTCAATCAGATGGCATAATAGTATGCCCTAACAATAGAAGCAAGACATGATGTCTTTTAGGGCATTAAATGGAAAATGCGAGCGACAATGTTCTTTCACTATTGCATATGTAACTTTGATACATAGAAGTAAAAGTAATAAGTGTTTCCTTGAGTGTTTTTATTCTTCAAGTCATTCTAATAGTATTTTTGCATGGTTTGACATGGTTTAGCTCATAGAGCTTACTATATTAGCTTTGACTTGACATCCAAATTGGTATCCGAATCACTCTTCGTCTAGTAGAGATAGCTAAAGCACCGCGATCCTAGGCCCATCATAGGCTTGGCAAAACAGGTTTGATCTCATAGATGTATTTCCTTATGAATGTGAAGAGGGTTTTTGCTATGCCTATATTGAGGTAATTTATACCTTAAAAGTTTTTGCTATGCCTATATGGAAAGGTACTCACAAAGGCGAATAGCTTGCTTCCTCTTAATATTTGGGACCTTAATCTTACCATGGAATTTGAATCTAATGCAAATACAAGTGCATAGTATGCATTAGGGAAACAATCAAACCTTCTGTTTACCCCTCATTACCATTCTTATCGAATTAACAAACATTTATTTGGGAACAAGATAGTCTCTAACTATTACAAGACAAAAATCATGAAAAGTAAAAGATTGATAGACAAAAATGAAAGGGGATTATAAAAAGTACTAATTGGAAATGAGGAAATCCAGAACTAAGCAAGACCTGGCTAGTCGTAGGCCTAACTCTCTAAATTAGTCACCAATGGAGTCACCAAGTTGTTATAACATACCCCCACGAAGAAAGTGCAATGATAACTTAAAAATATTTTCTCGATAGGGAAGTGTCTTTTCAACCAGAACTCCTCTCTTTTTTGATGTGATGGAAGTGAGAATGTACGAATTCTCAGCTCTTGATCATGAGGGGGGATAGTCAAATGAATCACTTGTCCAACTAGTCTTAAGGACACCATAAAGCATCCAACAATTAGAGTAACCAGCGATCATTTATGCTAGGCATGATCAGTTTCTTATTGAAACTAATATTTTGAGTTAAATAAATGAAACCATCAATTCCATGGTCTGCATGGTCCAAAGATTTGATGATTGTGGTTGAAAGTTTGTTATACGTAAGGAGGTATTAACCTTCGTGTGACGCCCAAAATTAGTACCATTCTAGCCATGTCACACATGGTTTTGTTTTTCTCAGTTTTAACTTGTCACTATTTTTTATATAATCCCACTTTATGCATGAATTTACATAAAGTGATAAATTTTGGTATTAACAAAAAATTTGAATCCCATATGCGCCTTGAAGAAGTGAGGAACATAAAGATTTTTGACTAAAAGTAATCTTCGGATTTAATTTTAAAAAATTGGATATTCATGCCAAGCACTGAGATACTGACATGAAACATTGCCTTCATGATTTTTGAAAAAGATTTTGAAAATATGAATGCAAAATGATCACCACAAAGAACATGTGATAGTAAGATGATAAAATGAGTAATACTTTGTATAAAAAATCACATAAAATGACAAAAAGGAAAAAATATGAATGATTGAAATGTATCTCATAATTGTCATCAATTATCTTGAAATAACTAAATTAACAATTTTAAAGACGTGTTTGGATCCATTGATTAATTGAGGCATAAAAAACCAAGTTTAATTCTTGACAAGTCTGGAGGAATCCGAGAGAAAAAAATTAATTTTTGATAATTTTTGAAAAGTGAGGTTGTAGTATCCTCTTGGAAAATAGGGTTAAAGTATCCCAAAGATGAAAGTTTTGATAATTTTTAGAGAGATAGGTTTGAAAGACTTAGATTGATGAAAATTCGATAATTTCTTGACAAAATGACATTTCTAGACAAAATTTAACAAATGGGGTGATTTTTTTAATAAATAAATTAATAAAAATAAGGATAATAAAACTTGAAACTTGTTCATCCTTGATCCGAGCATATAAAGGTTGACACATGGACTTTCTAACCCGATAGGGTTGATTGGGATAACATGGAGGCATCTTAATGCCTCAGAATAGAAATTTGAAGAAATTAACTAGTTTTGGCAATTATTGAAAATAGGGGATAACATCACACTGCCCCTTTTTTCATTTTATTTTGATCAAATCCAAAGGTTCCATGGGTATTCTAAGGTATCATCGAAATTTAACTCAATGAGGATCAATATAAAAATATTCTAAAAATCTAGAAAATTGTTTTCTAGGTTGAAATAATTTTTAAATCGTGAGTAGTTTGACACTAGCAGCATATCAAGGGAAGTGATGGAGCTAACTTTGAAAAATCATTTTGGACTTGTTTGGAATCATTAGCTCACAAAAAATACCTTTTTGAAAAGGGAATTTTATGAAATTTTAGGGAAAATATTATAGAAAATAAAAAAAAATCAAACGGTTGGTGGAAATGGCCTGAACAAAATACAATTCATTGATTCTAATGGTTCTAGGCAGTGTTAGTTCAAAAATTCATAATTCCCTCATCCAAAATGATTCGAAGGGTAAACAAGAAACCATGGGAAAGGTGATTCAATTCTCTTTATGTCAATCTCGAAGTTAACATAGCCTTAACTTGTGGGGTTTTTCAAAATCAGATTTTCGCAGCAAACAAGCAAACATCTTGACAAATATGTTATGTACTAAATGTGACATACATGAAATTGCACATGAATAATATATTTAAACTTACAAAGATGACATTTTGACATGGAAAAGATGACAAAAATGCAAGGGAAAAAGCAAAAAAATTGCATAAAGATGTTAGCTTTATGTATGACATCAAGAGTTATGCCATTAAACATGATATGATCATGTTCAAGCAAAGAAAACTTCTCAAGATTTTTAGACATCATTAAAAACATGATTTTGAGATAAATCAAGCATATAAGCATAGTAAAAAAGGTCAATATGGCATTAAAAGTCCTAAGCCTACCATAAACCATAAAATGCAAGAATCATCTGAGAAAAAGGTTATGGCCACTTGGATTTTGGCTCACTAAAATGATGAAACCATAAAAGAGAGGTAAATGAATGGAAGATAAATATGAAATATACCCAAAAGCTTGAAAACCTTGCTAGAGATGTTAAGCAGAGAAGTCTTCATACTTAAAACTCACTTTGTTCCCTTTCTTTGCTAGTAATTAGCAAGCAAGGAATTAAAACAAAAAGCTTAAGGGCTGTAATATCAATAGAGGAAGATTGAGAGTGTTAATGAAGGAAAGCAAGGGTTTTTAAAAGTTTTTTATGGTGGTTTGAAGGAGCTATGAAAATAAACAATGATTTTTTTTATAGCTATTGAGCGTTTTTATGGAGAGTGTAAGAATATCTCTCTAAAAAGTCCACTAGCCTTTTGTTTTTATAAGTAGAAGGCTAGCCAAAGTTTTAGAGTAAGAAAAAGGCATTTTAGGGTTTTTTTTATGTACCACACAACAACCTTAGGCACTATGATCAGTTGGCTTGATTTTACTTGGTTATAGCAAGCATTATGGTGGAGTAGGCTATTTCATGTTGTCTGCTGCTAGAGAAAAGCCAAGTATACCTTTAAACCATGTTTTCCATGAAAATTCTTATTTTCTAGTTATTTTAGGCCTCAAAAATTCATTTAATCCAATCACAAGTCTAATGTTGAGGCTTAGTATGAATTTTTATGATTTTTTGTGCTAAAAAAATGGCTAAATTAGATTTTTAGATCAATAATGCAAGCGGGTGAAAATAACATGAACAAGGCAAAAATGCTTGCCAATATGGGTACAAGGAACTTTGTTTTGATACCAAAAAAAATCTTCTAATCTTGAGACTTCATGGGTTGTATCAATACATAAAGCAAAAAATTCCTTCTAGTTTCAAAACCATATAGCATGTATTGATACCACGAAAGCTGTATCGATATTTCCACTTGTTTATCGATACATTTTGGCTAATAAATCATGATTTTAGCTATGACATAAACCTATACTAATATAACTAGCAATATATCGATACCAGGCATCTTGTATCAATACAATAAGTGGGATTTTGGGTTTTAAGAGACATAGGGCCTTGTATCAATACCCTCATGCAAAATTATGAGTTTTTCATACCTTATACTCTCTAAACACCTTCCCTTAGTTAGGTATGATGGGAAATAATTTATGTTCTTCTAAATTATTCTAATAGTGCCTTTGTAGGCTAACTTTAATGCCTTGAACATTGGCTCGGATGAAATGGGGTATCTAACATATATTTCCTTAAGTATCTCTATACTTCAACTTCTATGAGATCAAAGAGTTGCATGCATCAAATGTATGGAAGCTTAGCATACATTGGTCTTTATGCATTGTCAATGCCCTGTCTTGACGACATGATGACTAGGAACATTTTAGAAACACAGCTTTGATGCATAAGGATCTGATTGTCATAACTCATTATTAACTATGCAAGGCCATTATGTTTCATGGGCCCATCCAATTAATGTTTACATAATTGTCAATTATACCATTAACATGAAGCCAAACCTTGAATCACTAACTAAATTGATTGGTTTACATTATTAACTATTACATGCCTCATCCAATCCAATTGGCTTTAAAGCATATACTAATAGGATGAAGCCCCTAGAACTTAGAAGGCCTTGTAAAGCATTATAATCATGAAATCCTTAAGCATCAGAGCTGAGTTCCTAAAAACATTCTATTCATTGTATTATCAAGATAAGGTATTAACAATGCTCAAAGACCATTACATATTAAGCTTTCTTATGAAGTAAGCAACCAATCTCATAAGTTAAATACAAGGGGTTCTTAAGAAAACATGAGGGTGCTTGTTTAGGGAAACAAGTTCACTAAGCATGGGCCATATGAGAACTCCATTTTGTATTAGTTACTCAATTATCTATGGGAATGTTTTTATTTGCTAGTTGCATAACCAGTCTTTAAACTTGTGGTACCATGTCAACTTGTATGGGAAGTGTCATGCTATGATTTCATCACGAATAGGTCCATAAGGATGGATACTTGTGGTAAGTTGAATTTGGGTATGGCATAAAGCATATAAAGATGGATAAATGATTCCTATTCCTAAGACATATGGGATATATCTTAATTGTTCTTAACCATGGTTAATAGAGCTAAAGTCTTTGGCTAAAGCATAGTGAGTTTGTGAAAAACTATTTCTCATTAACTCATAATCATTATCCATAATTTGTAAGAATTAACATGGGTTAAAGTAGGCTAGACACCGCACCATGCTCATACTTAATTCAAGATATTTGGTAGACACTAATAACCTAGTCACTGATAGGTTTTAATGAATTAATTTTTCAGCATCTGCATGATCATGATGGGTTGCTAGATTCTGCTCATGATCAATGTATATGTGTGTAAAAGCCATAGAATACGGTTTATGTTCACTGTCAACATGTTAGAACCTAATAGGTCACACACAATAAGATATAATTATTGATTAAATTTAGGATTTAATTAAGTCTAATTTAATTTAATAAAAGGTTAAAATTTATATGAAAAATTAAATTGAGTTGGCTAGCACATAAAGTTAGATTTATGATATCTAAATTTTAATGTCTCGATATTACATGGTAGATAAGATGACCTTATCTAGACAATGTCAAAATTAGGACAAACCATGTCTTGCTAGATAATTCTTGTCTTGGTTAAAAGATTTCTACCTAGATCAAAAGTTTGATTTTGAATCAAACTTCTCTTATCTCTTTTGCAATTTTGAATCCTTTTAGTTATCTTGACATTGACTAAGATAATTAGATAGGATTTTTACTAGTTTAAATCAATATATTTAAATTAATGAGTTAAGTCTCTTAGATAAAGCCCTATCTTGGCTAAATTAGACTTAATCCTTAAGGCTTGGTTTTGAACCGATCAAATTGCTTAAATATCACTTTAGCTAACCTATTCTTAGCCCATAGGATGTGCATGGTTTAGCCTTAGGATTAGAAATTGGTTAAGGATTAACCCTTAGTCAACTTAACGTGAAAGTGTTTTATCTAAGGAAAAAGTTAAACTGAAATTGAAATACTTCTTATCCTAATAATGGTCGGCTAGTTGATATTGCTTGAGAGAAAATTCTTTCCTTGGTTGTTAAATTATTGGTTAAAGTACTTGGAAAGTCCTTGTAATATATTGTAAAGGGCATATTAGTCCCTTTAGTTCAATTTGGAGTAATTTCATCCTTTTATTTTCACATTGGAAAGAATTTAGGATAATTGTTAACACTGTCAAATATGACCATTATTTATGCTGACATGAAGATGGGTATTTGTGCAAGCCCTGCAAGCCAATCATTTTAACTTGTCAGGCACTAGATTTTAGTGATTTCATGTAAACAAACATTATATTTTATTAATGTTAAGGAGGTATTTCTTTATTCATAAGATTTTATTTGATAATTGTTATAAATAACTTATGAAGACAAAGCCCGTGAAACATATTGGCCTTGCAAAGGAATTGTAAAAGGTTATAATTGTGAGATCCTTATGCATCAAAGCCATGTTTCTAAATGTTATTGGTCATTGTATTGTCAAGATAGGGCATTGACAATGCATGAAGATAGGTTTATGTTAACCCTCCATGATGCATGCAATTGATCTCATAAGTTAAAGTATAGAGATACTAGAAAATTGCATATATATGCTTGTTAAGTAAAACAAGTTCATTCACCATGACCCACTATAGAGTTCCATTAGATATTTCACTCAAATGTTACAAAAAAACTCTTACGTGTTAGTAGTATATGTGATCCTTAGACTTATGAGACCAGGTCATCTCATATGAGGAGTCTTGTACTTACAAATCGTCATGAATAGGTCTATAATAAATAGATGCCTAAAATAGCATAGTTTTGGGTATGACATGAAACATATTAAAGGTGGATGAGTGGTCCAAAGAGGATTCGTTACCCTAAATGATTTAAGGGAACATATCTCACATGTACTTGTCTTATTTTAACTCAAAGTCCTTGGCCAAGGCAATACTGATTATAGAGTTAATACATAAGGATTGCATACTAATTTGAAAAAGGTTAAGAGTAGGCACTGAACCATGCACTTGCTATTTTTGAGATGTATGATGAAAGGATTGAATTACACTAAGGTACTGTATACTAAACGTCTTGTCAAAACCATATTAATACTCCTTGCATGTTGAGTGGCCATGATGCACTACTAAATGCTAATCTCGATCTATAAATATAAATATTCTTAATTGGGTAATTTATATTTATCTTCAATATGATAGGACCCTAATAGGTCACACACATAAGGGTGATTAGTAGAAATTAAAATAAGACAAAGCTTATATACCTAATAAAAGTAAAAGTTACTTAAGCCCAATTCAAATAGTCCAAGTGGACCAGAGACTAAAGGGCAAATTGAGTAAAAGTTTGAAAACACTTACCTCAGTATTTAAGCCTAGTTTGTTGTCTCCCATAGATAGGTTAGACTTAATTTTGTGCCATTTAGACTCCTCTGAAAGGTGATTTACGTGATCCTCAGCTTCCCTAAAGAAGGTTGGTGATTTCACTTTAGCTTGAAGAAAATCTATTTTCTTCATCTATTTTGATTAAGAATCAAGAGAGGTCTAAGGCAAAGGGAAGATTTTTGAAAACTAAGTTGCTAGCATGACTCTAAGTAAACAAAGTTTTTCCCTTTTGAAGGTTTTTTGAATCACTTACATGGATAATTGTTAGAGGCTGGACAGCTTTGCTTTAAGACAATTGGGCTTGATGTATAAGTTCGAATTACTCCAAGACATCTCTAGATTGAGGTATGAGATTTCTTGATTCATTGTTTGTGTTCTTGATTTATAAGATTGATCAGAAACCATGCAAGATGATTTGGTTTAAAGAGTCCTAGTATTGTTTGTTTACTACTTATTCTACTACTATTTATTTATTTTGATTAAAATTTTTTTATAATCTACTTGCTTATGGACCCAAAACTTCATTCAAAGGGTTATGCTAATATGTATATTTTTGCTCATAAATATGAAAAGGAATATAGAATATTTTATTTTTTTGACATGAAATTTTAATAAAAATTTTAAAAGTTATTTTTTTTAATTTTAAAAATAGATTTTAGTAAAAATTGAATTAAAATTAAAAAGTATTTCATAAAAAATGCTTTAAAAGTGTGTATTTTTAATATTCACACTATTTCACCTATTTATAAAATGTTATCAATTATTAATAAAGGATTTAAAAAAAAAAGGAAAGAAGTTTGAAATTGAAAATAAATTTCTATATAATTTAGGTATTAAATGAAAAAAAAATAAAATGAGAAAAAATTAATCAATGAAAAAATTTTAAGAAAATGGAAAGCAAAAGCAAAGAGCCAAGAATAAAATGTTGGAAAAACTAATCAGATGCATAGTAGAATTTTTAATATTTTTTAGTCTGATCATTTTAAATCATGTTGTTATATAAAATAAAATCATTTTAATCAGTTATTTGAGTTACAGATCTAAAGATGTCATCCAAGAATTCCTAGATCCATGTGAAAGTTTTAACTAACTAGTCTTCTCCACTATTCTCCAATTCCCGGATGGCAGAGTATGTGGGCACCCTTTTTTCTCCATCAACTCAAAATTCATACTACTTGATTCTTTTCAATAACCATCTTGTGTAACCAAGTTTAGAATCCTGAGATATTATTAGAAACCTCCAGGTGTGACGCTGAAGTCTAAAGCAAAACCCTAAGCATAAGCCTCTTATTTATATAAGATAACAAGTTTAGCCCTAATTTCAATTTTAATTAAAGTAATTATTTTATTAATTTCATAAAAAACCCATATATGGTGCCAACCCTAGTATGGGTGCCCATTATCATTCGGCCCGAACCCTAGCATCCATAGATAAAATTTTGGCCTAAATTTATTTTATGGAATCTAGCCCATTTAATCTGAATACTAATTAATTTTGATTAAAATGTTAATTTTATTTAGCTCAATAATTTTTTGTAACTCAAATTTTAATTCGAAATAAAATAGTGGCAATTTTCTTCAAATAGAATATTTATGTACTAATTATTAAAATAAAATTAAGTTAATAAAACAATTAATTTTATAACAAATTAAAATAAATAAATAAAATAATTTTTAATTATTTAGAATATTATTCATATTTCCTTTATAAATAAATATTTAAACAGGACCTAGTAGATATTAACTTAATTATATAAATAATTAATTTTCCTTATATTTTTATTTTAAATTAATTCTTATACTTATCAAAAGATAAATATAATTAATTTAAATTACTAATTCTTGTCTAAATAAATGTTTAATCAAATTAAATACATATATATTTTAAATAAATAGTACAAAAAAATCATTTCCATTTATTTACTGAAGAAAATGCCCACACTCCTCAAGTGAGTAAATCTGGCATACCATTTCACTATATTGAAAATCTTTCGTCTTCATATATTTCGTATGTCCCCATAATTCTTTAAGCATGAAGATTAGAGAGTGGAAATGACATAATTATCATAAATAAATAAATAAATAAATAAACATGAATGCAAAATAAAATTATTTAAACTGTTTGACAAAAACTTTCACCAAATATAGGGATTAAAGTTAAATATCAATTAAAACTAAAAAACCTAAGCCTAGAATAACACATACTTAAAAAAAAGTGGCTTGACTTTTAAGGTCCGCAATAGAGTCACCAAGCTGTTGTAACGATTTTCAGCCATTAGACAATTCAAAAACAATAAAAAAAAGTTGCCACGACTTTTTTGTTTAGGTATGATTGGTCACCTGAGAAAAATTATCCTTTTAATAAAATTTAAATTCAATTAAATATTTTTAAAAATATAATTTTGATCTATGAAAAACAAAAGTTGTGTTAAAAGTTGTGTTTGAAAGTATGGTTATGCATAGGAAAGGAATTGGCACCCTACGACAATTGTTTGTCCTTGGAGCCTTGCAAAAATGATCTTAATTTTGATATTTACCCTATAACTTTCTTTATTGCAATTTTTTTAAACAAAACACTTTATTTATTAGAATAAAATGATATCTTTGGTGTTAAAAAATTCCTAAACTCCCCAACCTCTAAGCATAAGTTAAAAATAGTTCCTTCACTTGAGAATTTTTGTAATGATCTTTTAAATAAAATAATACTAAGAATAATTTTTACTTGGGACATTATTTTGTTTTATTTCATTATAGGCACCCTATTTGGTCAAGGCTAATTTTCTGCCATCTCGTAACTTAATTAAGGTGATAGAATAAAATAATAAAAATTAAAAATAAAGATAATTATTAGGTGCCATGTCACCAAGCATTATTAGATGACACGACATCGGCCAAAAAATTTTTTTAGGGGAAGGTTTAAAATGCCTAGTGACTGTATTAAAAAATGAAAAAAGGCATTAAAGATCACTATTCAAGGTGTCATAAAGGTTTTTTGAGCAAACACAGGTCAATCATCCATCATTCCTAGCCAAGGTGATGAATTCGAGGAGCCAAGGTGCATAAAATCTTCATTCTCCTTAGTGGGTATCAATAAATGGCATAAAGGTCTCGATACAGAGATTCCATGTCATCAAAATTCCAAAAACCCATGTTGGTATAGATACAAAAGGCCATGTATTGATACTTTTGGCTGTGGTATTGATATAAGAGGCTTTTGTATCAATACCAAGTTGTTTCAAAGCAAAAATCTTAACTTTATGTTAATGTTTATCGATATAAGCCAGTGAGTATTGATAGCCGGGGAAATTTTATGCTCAGTATCGATAAAGGCTTATTGTACCAATACAGAAAGGCCAAGTTTTGATACCAACCTCTTTGTATAGATATCTAGAGCCAAAGTTGGCTCATAGTATCAATACAAGAAGCCTTGCATCGATACCACAAGGCAAAAATGCCTAGTTCGTGTTGTTTTCACCTTTTTTCACCATGACATCAAAACACAAATTGGACTATGTTATTGGCACCAAAAACCATCCAAATTCATGGCAAGCCTCAACATTAGACTTATGATTGTGTTTAATCAAAATTTTAAGGCCCAATAGCCATAGCAAGGGACTTACGCATGACTTAATTCAATTTGTTAGATTGCAACCTTGGACTTTTTCATTACTCAACTGCCAAAAGTGGCCTTGAGTCGCTATTTTTGCTAAGCCAGCAAATAAATTTAATGGACAGCTGCGCATAGTACCTTGCCCACATTAAAGGTATATGCATGAAAACCCTAAAATGCCCTTATTTTTTGCATTTTATCTTTACCATTCACATTGCTATATAGACAAATATTGGCTTAGCACTCAACACAGATACTTAGAACACATTCCTCAGCCACCAAAAAAACAAGAAAAACTTTCATTTTCATAGCTCCTTTAAGTCACCCTAATAAACATCTCCAAATACTTTTTTAAGCCAGTTCTGCTTACTTTTCTTCTTGTTCCCTTATAGCAAGTAAAAAAGGGTTAGAAAGGCAATATTTTCACTAAAAAAACCTCCCCTTTTTGGATAAAAGCTACTAAAACTTTGTTGGTATATCTTCTACACTTATCTTGTCATGTTCGTTGCTTTTTGCATATGCTATATCATGCTAGTGACTCCCTTTTGTGCAACCATAACCATTTGTAGGTTACATGTATTCCCTTTGTGATGTTGTCATACATTTATGCATAAAAATTATGTTTTTGTGTTGTCATGAAATTTTTAGCCTTTACTCATGTCATGGAAACACCTTCTTTTATGCTTATATCATGTTCCATACATCCATGACTATTATAACATGTTCATGCATCCTCTTTTGCTTAAAAATCATGTCTTTATGCTGTCATGAAATTTTAACATGTGTTTATGTCAGGAGAACATCTTCTTTTATGTTCATACCATGATTTATGTCTTCATAAGCATATCCTAGTATGTTCATACATCATATATATCTTTTTTGCACTTTTGTCCTTATTTCTATGTCAAAATACTATCTTTGCTTGCTTAAACATGTTTTTAATGTTTATTTATCATAAATATCAATTTAGTTAATCACATAGTCATGTTTGTTGTTTGTCAAAAATCTATTTTCCTAAAAACCCCCAAGTTAAGGTTGTGTAAACCTCAGTATATAAGGATTAACAGAGACTTAAGGTTTTTATTAATTAGTCTTCCAGTTTTAGGGAAAAATCAAGTTTTTAAGTTTGGGTTCAAGGGTTTTTGAGGCCATATATTCTACTTTTTAAAAAAAATGTCTCTTTTAAATTTGTTCAAAGTTATTTGTACCTTGATCTTTTTGCCTAAAGCCCTTACGTTTGTGACATGGTTAATGGGTTGTCTCATCATCCCAAACTACTCCAATTGTGTAAATGAGTTTGTGAAGCCCACATCACTCATTTCATTCTATCATGGACATTTAAATGTCCATGGTCTAAGTTTAGTCCAAAGAAGCCTAAGAAAACCAAAAATTTCCCTTGTTTTTACCCTGGTAACATAATATTCATGACTTAAAAAATCATTTTCAGACTATATATAATTTTTCATGAATTTTATGATATTTTTCCTAAAAAAGGCATTCGATTAACTTTCTAACTTTACCTTATTTTCCCTCAGATCATTCTGAATTAGCGTTTTACATCCGTTTAGGCAATTTTAGCACATTAAATGATTTTTTAAATTTTTAAAATATTTTTTGTAAAAATTTCATGAAATTCCCTTTTTAAAAATGCATTACTTGCAATTTAATGATTTCATGAGTTAGGAATGATTTTTCAAAGCATGCCATATCCTTTTCCTTGCACATGCTATCAGTGTCATGCTTGACCCAAATTCAAAAATTATTTCCACCCAAAAGGCAATTTTTTGGGATTTTTTGAATAGTTTTACATAAACCTTATCGAATCACCTTTCGAATGCTATCTCGCATAGCTTTTAAAACTTTTGAATTTGCCTAGAATAAATTCAGAGAGAGGGACAATGTGATGTTGTCCCCTATTTTTAGCATAAGTTGAAATTAATTGATTTTTCTAAATTCCCACTCTAAGACATTCGAATGTCTCTAAGTGGTAATGATTAGTCCCTTCAAGTAAAATATGTGCATTAACCCTGTAGGTTAGGATCAAGGCATAAGCAATCTTTGTCATGTTGCCTCTATTTTTATCAATTTCTTTTTTAATTAAAAATCACCTATTTTGTCAAGCATATGTCAAAAATATCATTTTTCTAAGAAATCATTGAACCTTTGTCAAGATAAATCCTTTGATCTTGTCTCTCAAAAATCATCAAAGTTTTCATCTATGAGGAACTCTAACCCCGTCTATCAAGGGTATACTCTAACATGCTTTTACATACTTCATTTAAATTTTAAGGGTCACTAAAATTTTCATTTTCAAAGATATTCCAACCCCGACTTCTGAGGGGATACTCCATTATTGCTTTTCAAAACTTGTTAAGAAAAAAATCGAATTTTCTCTCTCCTCGGTCACTCCAAACTTTTGCAAAATTTAAACTCAATTTTTGCACCTCAATTAATCAATGAATTCGAATGTGTCTCTAAAATTGTTGACTCGATTATTTCAAGATAAATGATGACAATTATGAGTTACATTCTAATCATCCCTTCCCTCTCCTTTTTATTATGTTGTGTGATTTATCTTATACAATATTATTTTTTTGTTTTACTAACACATTTCTTTTTCTATGATAATTTTACATCCATATTTTCAAATTTTTTTCAAAAATTATAAGGCAATGTTCCGTGTCATTATATATCTAGTGCTTGATATGGAATATTTAATTATCAAAAACTAAATCTGAAGAACATTCTAATCAAAATCTCTATGTTCCTCACCTCTTCGAGACACATATGAAATTCAAATTCTTCATTAAAACCCATATTTATCACTTTACATAAATTCAGGTATTAAGAGAAATATATCAAAATAATGACTAATCAAAACGGAGGAAATCAAAACTAAGTTAAATATAGCTAGAAAGGTATCGATTTCAAGCCTCGCGAAACAGTTCATACCTCTTTGCACGTAACCAATTCTTGAATGTAATCATCAAATCTTTAGGCCATGCAAACCATGAAATCAATGTTTCAAGTTTTGTAACTCAGAATATTAATTTCAGTAGGCATCCGATGATGCCTAGCCTAAACGATCATTGACAACTCTAATAGTTGGCCGCTTCATGATGCCCACCCATGACTAGTTGGACAGGTAATTCATTTGACTATCCCCTTTCATGGTCAAGAGCCAAGAATTCATACTTTCTCACTCCCATCACATCAAAAAAGGTAGGATTCCTAGTTGAAAAGACATTTCCCCATCAAAAGATACTTTTAAGTCATGCACGCTTCCTTCGCAAGATGCACATGGCCGAAATTCATAATAATAACTTTTAAATTTTTTTAAAAATCATTATTTATATTTTGTAACATGTTATGCAATGCACATGTAATATTACTATAATAGCCAAAGACAAAAAGGTCGGAATAGATAAAAAAATGCAAATAATAAGTTAATTTTAATTTAAAATTAAAAACTTTTATTGAAAAGTAAGATAAAAACTTTTAGTGTGAGAGCAACCCAAAATTCCCAACATCAAAGTGGGATTTAGGAAAAACCTCTATACATGAAAATTCTAATTATAATCTTTAAAATTAAAATATTTTTATGAAAATATTTTGATTCCTTCAACGTCTAGGAAGAAACCCATGAGTTGTCTTAGTTTTAAAGAAATTATTTTTATTTACAAAAGATTAACATATTTATCATTAATACAAAACATTTTTAAACTAACTCAATCATCCATAATTTTTATTTATAAAAGTATTAATAAATAAGCATAAATAACTAAAAATAAATAAAAATCATACCAAAGAATATTAAAAGTCCAGAAGGAAAATTAATTGTCTGGTTGAGCTTCTCACACAAATATACGAAAGTCCTTTTTATTATTTTTCCTTGTTTTTGTTTTTATTTTCATTTTTTTTTCTATGTCATTTTTTTCCCTTTTTTCTCTTTGTTTTTTTTTCCCCACTAGCAAATCGAGTACACAAACCTCATGAACCCCTAAGTGAAATGATGTATTTGCATTTACTATAAATAACTTTAGTTTTTTTATTTGACTTCTTTTATCACTTTTTTCAATCTCTCTCCCTCTAACCTTATATTCTCTATCCAAACCTAATAGCATGGCCCAAAAAATTTTAATTTTCAACATTGGTTGAAGATTATAGTAGCAAAAAATATAACCAAGCCTAGAATCTGAATGATATTCAAATTCTGTCACTCATTCCTTTTTTTAGCAATAGTACCTTTGTCTTTAACCATTTTTGGCTTAAATTTAACCTTAAACACTACAAATCTCTTCCTCTTCTTGATTTCAACATTGCATTTTCTTAAAACTACCTTGAATGCCCTAGATTTGAAATCCCAAACCCTAAACTACTAATACCTAAAACATCGTTGTCCACCCTTGGACTGAACACAAACTTAAACCTAACTTTCCCCTTCTCCTAAACATGTTGTTTACCAATTAGATTAACCTAAAACATACCCAAAACCTTGGAAACCCAATGGCCAAAATGTTTTACTATTTTTGTCTTTTTTTTTCCCTCTTGGATGCTTGGTTCTAATGTCGTTGGTTGATTGGTGATAGTATTGAGGCTGTAGTGTTTGATTTTTTGTGTGTGAGTTTTTGTGTGGAACAAAAAAAATCTAGTTGTTTCAACTTATGAAAGGATTCGGGTCTCGAGATAGAATGGTGAGTGAAGGCTCCCTAAATCTTCCCTTTTGTTTATGATTTCAGCTTTAATTTATAGTGTAAGGTAAATCTAACCTATATCTGGCTTTATTTAGAGTGTGAGGAAAGGGAGGATTATCAGGTTGGTGCTACCAGTGTTTGACCATAAAGTTTAGTAGCTTAGGGAAAGAGGAAGGAAGGAGAGTTGGTTTTAGAGTTAAGCCAAAAGTTAAGCTGAGGGTGGTAGAGAGGCATTAGGAATGGTTGAGTGTGGAGAGCCTGAAAGGGATTGGGTTTGGTAGCCTACCTAATTTGAATTTTCTATATTTCTTATTATATTCTCATTTTTGTAATTAATTGAATCTTTGATTTATTATTAATTATATTTATTTACTGGAAATGGATCCAATTTTGGTTATTGTGATATGGTTTGAAAACAAAAAAGGAATAATCTTACCCAAAAATGATTAATCTTTTTAAAACCAAAGTAAATTAAAGCCCTAATTCAACTATATTTAAAACCAATTTAGCTTACAAACTACCACTTAAATATTTAATCAAAATCTACTCCAATTCATTCATTATTAAGAAAACAAACCACATGACAAACTAAATCAGAAAGTGTTATTTCAAAATTTGTTTGGATGTTGATTTGGACAAAATTAGATGTCTTTAGTACATATTTTGACCATCCAAATTTTTTATTTTATTATTATTTTATAATGTTAGTTTTAACAATGATTTTAATTTTTTCCTTTTTTTACATGTCATAGATTTTAGTTTTTTTTATGCTAGCATTTTTACTATTCATTTGAATTATATTTGATGAAATATTTCTCTGTCTAGGTTAACAAATTTTGAAATTTTATGGTTAATTTTTTTCATCAAAGTAGAAACTAATAGTTTGATTTGACAAAATATAAATTCAATGACAAATATTTTAAGAAAATCTTATTTTCAAACTATTCTAGTCCTAGTAATTCATTTAAGTTATTTTTTATGTCATAGCTATGTATAAGGTGTTATATATTATACAAAATTTCATGTTTTATAGATTTTGAATCGATATATTATGTATTTGTGTCGTGCTTATATTATTTTTGGTATTATTTTTTGTTTTCTATCATATTTTAATTAAATTTCTTGTATCATATTCGTATTGTGTCATCATATCATGACAAAAGTTTCAAATCTAAAAGATGTATGACACCAAAATGTGTTTTAGGAATTGCACAAAAACCTAAATAGAATAAAGAACTTTAGAAAATAAGAGAGCAAGTAATGGTGTAATCAATTGAAGTTGAATCCGATACATATATTGTCAAGTTTGAGTTCCACTTGATTAAAAAACCTGAGACTTGAAGCTTGATTAAACTTTATTTTTAATAAGCTTCTAATTTACTTTAGCCAAGTGTTAGCTCCACTTGATTGAAAGACCTAAGATTTGAAGCTTGATCAAACTTCATTCTTAATCAGCTTCTAATTTTCTTCAACCACTATTGTTTGGTTGGATTAGATTGGATAAAATTGTAATATAAATATCAAATTGTTGTAAAATATTAAATTTAGTGGATGATTATTACATATTCCTAATTTCAACTAGGTTTGTTCTTATATATTTGAAAGCACCTAAAATCAAAGACCAAGTGATTATTTTAAATGAGAGCTAGCCCCTTTGTGCGAGGATCAAGGAATAAAAAACCGAACTAGTTATCAAATCGATTAATCTATCTAGTCTTAATTCATCAAGTTCAATTGCTAGTTCGACCACCTTATGATATTTAATAATTAACAAAAATTAAAAAGATCTAAAAAATCTTTAAAAAGTCTAAAAATTACCAAAAAATAAAAAATAAATAACATAAGCAACATATAAGTCTATTATAAGTTTATAAATTATAACAAAAAATTAAAAATTTTAAATTAGGGTTTTAATTTTAAATTTTGTTTTTTTATGTGTATAGGAGAAATAGGTTGTGTTTTGGGCTATTTGGATTAAAAAAATTTGGGTTTAAAATAAAAAATCTAATTAAGTTTTGGTTTAAAAAAACAAATAATACAAATAATATGTTAAATCTAGTTCTAATGCCTTTCTACTAGGTTTTTGGGTTTATTGGTTTCTGATTTTTTACTAGTTTTACCCGGTTTGATAAAATTGGATTTTATATATTTTAGTGAATCGCTAAACCAGCCAATTTTGGTTGAACTAGTTGAACTAGTCAGTCTAGTCCATTTTCATCATTGGCAAGGATTAATCCCTTGCCATTCAAAGGTCTAATTTTCAAAATTTTGGTGTAAGTATCGATACCAACAAGCATCGATCCTAGGTATTGAGACATTTTAAACGAAAATCCAATTACACCTTTTAGGGCTACAAGGAATTAATACGTCTCTTGCATGTTTCAATACCTTCACATGTAGCATCGATAATACGTGATAAATGTACTGATAACTCTTTTCAAATATTGAAATTTTACAAAGGGAAAAAATCTATACAAGCATTTATACTGTAAGGTCTTAAATTGTAAGGTAAGTAATGATTAAATTTTGAATTAAACTTTATTTAATTTAATTTAGACATAAAAATACAAAATCTTTTTAATTCATCAATTTAAATTATACATGTTGGAAAGTTATTACCCAATTCATTAAATTCTTTAATTTCATTTTCATTAATTAATAAATTTATAGATATCTTTTTTATAATTAAATGAAATCCATTAAATTCTTTAATTAATTTCATTTTTTTATACTTTCCTTTTGCCACCAAAATACATGTAGCAACATTCTTACATGCTTTCATTTGCCACTAATAATGTATGTGGCCTTCATACACATTAAAATTTGGCCACCAGGCTAGCCCACACTCTTCGGCTAATTAATCAAAAAATACAATAAAAAAGGAAAAAAAAAAGGAAACATTTCACTAATGATTTTCTCCCTTGGCTAAATGCCTTATTAAACTCTTGTTAAACTCTCTTAGCCATTTTGTGAAAGGAAATTGAAAGAAAAAAAATTTTCAAAGCTTTTTAAGGTATATTTGTATTCTAACTCCTTTCCATTTCCATTCTTTCTTATCTTTGGGAGCTTCATGATCCTAATTTAAGGTAAAAGTTTGTGCAAAAGATGTAAACACAAATACAAAAGTAAAACTTTGAAGCAATGATATTTTTTTCTTTGATTTTTTATACTAAGTTTTAGTCTTGAAATCTACAAAATTCAAAGTTTTGGACAAAAATCCATTTTAACATTTCTTTATTCTAAGTGTTAAATCCATATGTTTTATATATTTGATATTTTTAATGCATCATTTTTATCCATTTTGTGCCGTATGTTCATTTCTATTTTGATTTTTGATTTACTATATTTTTATGTTGAATTGAATATGGAGGTTATTATGTTAATTATTTTAGGTCCATGAAAGATTTTCTAATGACATGAAATTAAAGTTTAAAGTCATGCATGGAGTTAATTTTGACATGAAAATAATTTTGTGGGTATATTTTTGATTGGTCTAATAATCAAAGGAGATTTTGTAATTTTCACTTAAATTTTTTAGGAGTTTACGGGTCATTTTAGTGTTGGTTAATCTTTTAGGAGACAATTTCTAGTTTTTCTCATAATTTTCATACACATTATGCATCATTTTCATGCTTGGCTAAATGATTAGGGACAATTGTGCAATTTTCTAATTTTTATACAGGTTATATTAGGATTGGCCAAATATCCAGGGATTTATTTACAATTTTCCCTATTTTATTTCATGTGTTTTGGATTACTTTTTAACTTGGCCGAACCTACAGAGATCTTTAAGTAATTTTCCCATAATTTTCAAATAGATTTAGGAGCATTTCATGCATTTTCAAATCAATATTTGGATCATTTAGAAATTTTCATTATTTCTAAGGATATTTTATCAATCTCCATCATGTTAAGGCTATTTTGGTTATTTTGCATTATTATCTAGTCTTTAGAAACCTATTAGCACTTTCATGTCGTATAGGTCCATAAAGTCATTTAGGTAATTTTACATTAAATCAAGTTTATTTTAGGATTCACTTTGCATTTTTTGTCGAAACCTAGTGTTTTAGGATTAATTTCATATTTTATGTCAATATTGATCCTTTTAAGATTTGTTTCATACTTTCCATTAAAATTAAGTTTTTTAGGATTAGTTTCACACTTTTTGTTGAAACTAAGCTTTTTTAAGATTAGTTTCACATTTTCATCAAAACCAAGTCGTTTAGGATTAGTTTTGTACTTTCTATTGAAATCAAGTCTTTAGGATTCAAGATTTTTTAGGATTGGCATCATACTTTCCTTTAAAACCAAGTCCTTTAATATTAGTTTCACACTTTCTGTCAAAACTATGTCTTTTAGGATTAGTTTTGCACTTTTCGTAGAAGCTAGGTCCTAAGTCTCATTTTTCATTTTAGAGGTTAAATGGAGTTTTAAATTTTTGCTAATTAATTAAACACCAGTTTTTGATAACAATGTGGCAATATTCTTGAATTAAATTAAATAGTCCACAAATTTTTTCTAGTATATGAAAGGGATTTCATTGACTATTTTAACGAAGGAATATCTCTGTAAATTAGTAAATAAAAAATTTTCAAGTTTTTCAAGAAATAAAACTTTTATATTCCTCCAAGTTTTTTGATACACTAAAATAATGTATCTCTTAAATCCTTACACTAAATTATGGTTGTTATTGCTTATAGTAGTAAGCAAGGATTGTATCCACAGAGATTATTTTCAATTTATAAATTTATTAATGAAAAATTTGATATAATAAGAGCAAACAAATTAAAAAGACTTTACAAAAGACAAACTAAAGTTTGATGGTAGTAGTTGTATTGAGATTCAAATAGAGTAAGCAATCCTACAAGTAAAACTAAGATTTAAAGAAATAAAATAATAAGTGACAACAATGTTGAAAAGTATGGTTAAAGTATCATTCGCCACCTCTAAACATAAATTATGAATTAAAATTAGAATTACTCTAATTAACTTTTAAAACTACCAACTGCATATAGCAACAAGCTCTACTAGCCTAATCTTTCCTTAATTTGTCATTAAATAAAATAAGCTCTCTATTTAATTCCTAACTTTTAAAAACCTAGAGTAAACTCTCCATATTTAATCTAATGGAAGCTTTAAGATAAAAAAACATAGGTTGATCTAACTAATAAATAGACAAACTTGGATTATTTAATCTAGATTATGTTCCACATCATAATCAATAAAAGCTTGACCATAATCTTTGATCACAAACTGCTACTAATTATAGGAAAATAAGACAATTTCGGATCAAGATGCCTAATTCTTTGGATAATAGTCACGATAATAATCATAAACTGCTACTAATAAATCGTAAAAATTGCTTATGTTCTTCCATAAAAATTGATCCATAAATAAGTTTTATAGGAGAACATAAGCAATTTCATAGATAATTGTTGAATAATTCTAAAAATCAATTTACAAAGTCATGTCTAGGGCTTTGAAATCACCATTGTCGTAGCGTACCCTGGGGTGGATCCTCACAGATCTATGGGTGTGTATGACTTAAAATATTTTTCTTAGAAATGTCTTCTTGACTGAGACTTTTCTTTTGCGATGTGATGAGAATGAAAATGTATGGATTCTCAACTCGTGATACAGTGAAAAGGACCATAAGACGAATCGATCATCTTATTGGTCTCAGATGACCATCACAAAATGGCCAATGCATGGAGTCACTGCCGATCATTTTGGGCTAGGGATGATCGAATGCCTATTGAAACCTATGTTTTGAGTTACGAAACTTAAAACATTGATCATGTGGTCTACATAATACAAAGATTCACCGCTTGGGTTTGGGAGTTGGTTACGCATAATAAGGTATGAACCTTTTTGGGACGCCTGAAATCAGTACCTCACTAACTATATCTTATCTCGGTTTTGATTCATTTGATTTTAACTCATCATTATTTTGATATAAACCCTTTTAATGCATGAATCTTATAGAAATACAAATCCAAGTTTTGATGAAAAAGATTTAATCTTATATACGTCATGGAGAGATGGGGAATACAGATTCAATAAAAGTGACCTTTGGATTTTACTTTGAAAAATGGAATATTCCAAGTTAGGCCTTGGAGAGATACCCACATGGAATATTACCCTTAGTCTTACTTGAAATGATTGGAAAACATGAATACAAATAATTGTCACAAAGAAATCATGTTAGTAAGGCAATAAATGAAGTAACTAACATGGATCATTCAATGCAATGATAAAGAAAAGGGATGGACTATTGGAATTTATCTTGTAATTGGCATCGATTATTTGGGAATAACTGAATCGATAATTTTTTAGATGCATCTAGGTTTCTTGATTAAACAAGATTTGTTTGACATATTCATGGACGTCCGAGAAGGAGAAAAATTTAATTATAGTTGAAAGATAGGGTTGGAGTATCCCCATGGATGATGAATAATTTTGATGAAGGAAGATTTTTTAAAGGTTGACAATTTTGAAAAATAAGGTTAGAGTATCCCTTTAGAAAGTCAAGGTTAGAGTATCCCAGTGGATGACAAATAATTTAACAAAGGAAGGATTTTTAGGTTGACAATTTTGAAAAACGAGGTTAGAGTATCCCCTCAGAAAGTTATGGTTGGAGTATCCCAAAAGTGACATGTCTAACACTCTTTAAAGAAGTCAAGGTGGAAAACTAAAGTTGACAAAACTTCATGATTTAGAAAATGAGTGAGCATTTTGATGGCTTTTGGCAAAAGAAATTATTGTGAATAAGGATGGTAAAGATGTAAAATATGTTCATGCCTTGATACAAGCCTATGGGAGGTCAAAGCATGTTCTCGAGGCTGATCTGGTGACATTCAAATGTCTCGAGATGAAATTTGAGAAAACAACTTAATTTTGACCGTGATCGAGAATAGAGGACAGCATCGCGCAATCCCACTTTCTGAATTTATTATAAATTGGTTTGAAGCCTTTAGAGGGTGGAAAAGGTACTGTTAGAAAGGTAACTCAACGACGATTAATGTAAAAATATTCTCAATATCCCAAAATGTCACTTTTCGAGGGAATAAATTTTTAAGTTCAGATTAATTTTGCTGCTAGCAGAGCATACGAGGGATAAGGTGTGTCAAAATTTGAAAAATCATTCTGGACTAATTTGGTATCAAAAAATTACAAATAATACCTTTCCAAAAAAGCAATTTCATGAAAGTTTTAGGAAAAATGCTGGATGGATTTGGAAAAATCGTTTAGTGGGCCTAAAGGGCCCAACCAGAATGATCTTTGTTCACTCCAGGGATTTTGGATAGTCTAGGTTTGAAAAATCATAACTCTTTCATTTGGACTGATCCAGGATGAACAAGACCTCGTTTTAAAGATATTTTGACACACTTTCATGGAAAAATATTATAAAATTTAGGAAAAATCATTTAGGTTTATAAAGTGATTTTTCAATTTGTAATAGTGATGCTACCAATAGGGTACAAAGTAAAGCAGAGGATATTTCTTATTTTCTTTATGTTTACGGGTCCAAACATGAGTCATTGACATTCAAATATCCATGGCTAAAGGGAAAGAGTGACATAAGTGTCACGAACTCATTTGCACAGCCTCAGAGTATTTTGGGACAATGAAATAGCCCGTTGCTCATACCACCCAAGGTTTCAACTCAAAAACAAGGCATGAAAGTGTAAGGCCATTTTCGTTGGAAAATCAAAAGATTTGAGTTCATTTAGCCAAGATTCCAGATCTAGAAAACTTAATTTTCCCCAAGATTGTTTTTGTTAACTTTAAGGAAAATGTTAAGTCTATGCTAATCCTCATTGGTTAAGGTTAACATGCTTGGGTTGGGGAGGTTTTGAAAATCAGCTTTTGATAGCCATCAAACATGCATTTAGACAAGGAGGAAATAGTGAACATACAAGGGGATGGCACAAAACATAAATGAAGATGCAAATTTTACCAATGGTCTTGACAAAAAAGGTGTTATGCACACATTTCATGGAATGAAGCATGCTAAAAATGACAATGATTCATGACAAAATCCAAGCCAACATAGGAACATGCTGGAAATATGCAAGGCTAAAGATTCTTATATGGATTAATCATGACAAGATGCATGGATATGGCATAAAATGCATGAGTAAGAGCTATCAAAATAATAAGGATGAAATGAGACATTTTGCATATCAAAGGGGCATTAAGGCATCCAAATCTTAAACTACCACAACCAAAAGGCCACAACAATGCATGAGAATCCTAAGAAGGTGATGAAAACATGGAGAGCTCACTAAAATGATGAAGATGCTGAAAAACAAAAAATGAAAGTGATAAAGTAAGAAGTTATACCAGCAAAACTTTAATTTTGGCCAAATAGTTGGAGCAGCAAAGATGGCTTGAATTTCTCTCTTTTCCTTGTTGTTAATAAGCAAGAAAAAGAGAAAAACAATGAGGTTTTGGTTCTAGTATAGATGAGGGTGATTTTTAGAATATGTAATGGTTGGGAATAAGTATTTTTAAGGGTTTTTTTGGGTGGTGAGTGAAAAACTATGAGAATTTGGTTTTCTTAATGTAGGAATGTGTTTTGGAAGTTAAAAATGAGCTAGAATCTAACCTCCTTTAGCTGAGATATAAGTGGTCTATTTATACCAGCATTTTGGAGCCAATTTAGAGGTGCTATTTGGTTTTTTCTCAAAGGGGATAAAGTGATGTCAACTTGGTGGTTATAGAGTGGCTGTAGGGAACAACTTGTTGCCAATGTGATGAACATAGGGTGGCTGATTTAAATACTGAAATGATTTTCTAGCAAATAGGGTGGCTGATAGTGATCTTGGTCAACAAACTAGGGAATAGGGTTATCATGTGATATTGACCTTTTTGATCTAATTTAGACTTTAAAAAATATGTTTTGATTAGTTCAAAAGACCAAATTCATAATCTGATATAGGTTTTGATCTTTTATGATGCCAAGAAATGAGTTAAAATCGAGTTTTTGATCAATAGTGGATGAGTCAAAAATGCCCCGACCATGGAAAATGGCCTGCATGTATCGATGCATTACAGAATGTGTCAATACATTTCGTCCAAAAACCTTGAGTGTATCGATAAAATAAACATTGTATCGATACAATGATCATTGTATCAATACTATGAACCATTATATCAATACATGTTTATATGTATCGATACATTTCTTTACAGAATGCATGTTTTGGTCTTGGCATGGCCTAGAATCAATACATAAGCTCTTGTATCGATACAGAAGCTCATGTATCAATACATTGACATGTTCCATTAATACAAATGGTGATATTTTAAATTTTAGCATGTTAGAGCATTGTATTGATACATTCAAGCAAAATTGTGAATTTTTTCATATCTTTTGTCCCTGGACACCTTAAACTACGTCCTTTGATGTCACATCTTTGCATTTACTTTTGATATGATCCATAGGCCTTCTTGACCTCTTCAAAATACTTTTTCACTGGGTGACACATCGCCCCCTCTCACGTCTGTGTCCCAGATTATTAAAAATTAGCCCAGACAAAATAAGGTGTCTACAACTATTAGCCGTAAAAAGAATTTAGTAACACATGTTTGATGTGTTCAATAACAAATTCATAAGAAAATTCTAGCAATAATGAAAGAAGTAGTAGTTGGTTGTATCTAATTCTCTTCCTTTTAATTTTTTCTTTGTTCTTCACTTTTTCTTTTTTAGTTCTCCTTCTTATGCTCTTAGCCTCTTTTCAATTCTAATCTTGCCTCATCTTAACTTTGATCTTCTACCTTTAATGCCAAGGTTAAGTCTCTATTTATAGTGGCTTAAAAGTACCCTATCTAAAGTTGAAAATTTTTTTATTTAAAGTAAAAAATCTGAATGTCAGTTTCAAAGAAGATTTGTTTGACCAAATCTGATGCTTTTTTGACAAGAATCAACTTGTTACTTGAAGTGCAAAAATCAAGCTTTTACTAAACAATTTGATATTTTTGAGTCTACTATCTTTTCCATCTTATGGTTGTGATATTGTAACCTCATTAACATCCTTATTATCATGATTTTGCTTCATTTCGTAAATAAATTTGAATTGAAAAACAAATATAAGTAACCAAAATAAAGATATAAAACATAACAAAATTTGAGAATACCCTCACATTTCGCATTTGCTAGTCCTTAAGCAAAAAAAAAAAAAGACAAAGAAAATATAATCTAATCCACATTTTTCAGGAAATCATGGTGGCACTTAGTATGTGACACAAGGTGATTATTATTAAGCTTGATATGGTCGTTGCATTATTTACTGAAAACCTGATGGTCGATTAGGAATGAAGTAAATAGTAGATTAGTATTGATTCCTTGCATAGCAGAAGTTTGGATAATCCTTCCATCCTGGATTATATGTATTTGAAAAGGGATCATACTTGTGTTGTTGTCCTGAAAATCCATGAATGTCATGAACTTGCTCATTGGAACCATCTTCTAGAATTAGGCACATATTAGTTGTGTACCCCATTATAAAACCTATGCCATAAGCTTTTACTTGCTACAAATTCACTACAAATACTTGTTGCATAAGGAAAGTAAGATAGGCAAGTTGTTGTCCAAAAGACATGCTTACCTTATTTACTTTTTGGGGTGATGGTAGGTCATGTTGCATGCTACCATCTTGGAATTTACTGCCATGTTGGAGATGGGAATCCTTACAGCTTCAAAGGCCTTATCAGTTAAAACGTCTCCACTTGCAACATTAATTATTTTTCACTACATAAGCATGAAACCATCATAAAAATATTGGATTATAAGTCATTCACTTTTCTGATAATGTAGATAACTTGCATATAGTTTCTTGAATCATTCTTAATACTTATACAAAGATCCTCCATTGTACTATTGAATGCCACAGATTCTTTTCCAAATATTAATGGTCTTAGATGCAAGAAAATATTTCCCCAAGAATAATCTTTTCATATCATTCCAAGTAGTAATGGTCTCAAAAGGTAAATAACAGAGTTATTTCTTTGCAGAATATGCTAGAGAGAATGGAAAGGCTTTCAACTTGATTTACACTTCAGAGATACCAATTGGCTTCATACTTGAGCATATCATATGAAAGTCCTTAAGGTGCTTGTTTGGATCTTCACTCGTAAAACCATGAAAAGTTAGGAAAAGATGGATCATGGCAGATTTAAGCTTAAATGTTACCTTAAAGTCAGGACATTCAATGCATAATTGTTGTTGATCCAAATCTAGAGTTGCCAATTCCTTATGAGTTTGATTGCTTATAGCCATATCCTTTGTTTCGGATGAGTTGGTTAATAAAAGGGCAATATGGATTGTAGGATTTAACTCAGATGGTAGAGAATAGGCTTGATTTGAAAGTGAACGCAAAAAAGCTGTGAATCTTGAATACTTTTCAAGATTACATCATGTTTGAATCTTGAATAGTTTTTTAGGTTTCTTGATCTAAAAGATTAATCAAGATCATTGTAGACACTTAATTTCGTCCGAGTCCCTTCACCAACAATAGTGAATATCTGAGATTAAGAATTTAACTACAGCCTGTATAAGGAACGATCTTTTTTCAGATGAACCAAAAATTTTCAAGACCTTTTTAGTTATATTTAAATGGTCATAAGTTTGTGTGATAGAAAAAGTCATATTTTAACCTTTAATTTCGGATGTATAAGACGAATATCTAAGAGAAAAGTTATTTTTCAATAGTTTATTCTCAAGTTTTGAAAATCTATTTTTACAGATGATATCACGGCTAAATATCCTAATTTTAAGAATTTATCAAGATTTTTTTGTAAAATTCGAGAAATCAACAATTGCATATTTTTACTGATACTTATGTGGCATTTATGTCAATACTTACTCTACAAAATCAAAAATATTCAAGAAAAAATAAGTATTAGTTTTTTTATCACAAGGTGTCAAATACTCATGAAATTATTCTAGTTAAATTTATTTCATATTTTAGAATTTCACTTTTTTATTTTTGATAATTAATATTTTAGATAATATGTTGTATTTAATCCATTTTATATAATTTTCAATGTATTCTTTAAAATTTTCTCAGTTTCAAAATAAGAGCTTTCCTTTATCTGTAAAATTTTTGGTAAAATTTTCTTGATTTTTGAACTTCAAAATTCTTTGAATATTTTCATTTAACCACCATCAAATCAATTTTTCAAAATTCATTTTATTTTATGAGTTTTGCTTTTTTTGAATTTTGCCATTTTCAAAATGAGAAGTTTTCTACTTTTTCAATTTTTTCGAGAGGAATTTTTTGAGTTTAAGATGTTTAAAATTCATTAAACATTTTTATTAAATTTATATTAAATCAATTCTTAAAAATTTTGATTTATTTTATGAGTTTTGCATTTTTTTTCCAAAAATAATAGATTTCTTCCATAAAGGTTTCTCATAAAATTTTTAAAGTTTTGGATTTTAGTTGTTTGTACTTGCACACAAGACTTCTTAAAAATTTTTTTGTATAATTTAATACTTGAAATCTTTATAAAAATTTTTATTAATTTGGGCAAAATCTCCTTAATGGGCCTAAAAATTTTAAAATTTGCAAATAAGTCCAAAAGCCCAATAATTTCTCAATAAGCCCAATGACTTTACCAAGCCCATTTTCTTGATTTTCCACCAAGCCAATTTCATTTTCTAAAAGTCTACCAAACCCATTTTAATCTCTAATTTTCCAACAAAGTCTACTAACTTTTTCTTTTTAATTTTTTAATTTTTAATTTTTATTTTTTATGGAATTTTGATTGAAATTTTTGTAGGATTAAATTCTTAATTGGATTTATTATGTGGAATTTTGTTGAGTACATGAATTTTAATTTGTTATCATTTTTTCATGGAATTTCCAATTAGGCTTTTTATGCATCTTGATTGGATTTGTTTCTTTACTTCTAAAATTATGTTTACTTGTAAATTTACAATGTAATTTTGTTTTTACATAATTTAATTTTATAATTTGCTAATTTAGTTACATAAAATTTAATTTGGTTAAAATTAAATACCTTTCTAACTAATCCGATTTCTTCCTAACCAATTCCATCAAGTTGACCAAAAATAACACATGATCATCATGCCACCTAAACTAGCATAATCATGACAATGGGGATGGTGGCTTGTAAGAAAAGATGACGAGAAGATGGGCTTATGACACGACATTTATTGTTTTCCAACATAACAACTTAAATGAATAAAACAAGAAAATGTAGGAAAAAAAGATGGGAATTCTGTGAAGGAGGATTTTCATCCTCCTTGGCCGAATCATCTTTCCCTATAAATGAGGGAGGATGTTTTCTTCAAGAGTTCTTAGTTTAAAGGCCCAAAAAAAAAAAAAAGAAAATACTTGAAAAAGAATTTCAAAGCTTGTTAAGGTATAGTCTCCACTAAAATCTTTGAAGTTTTATTTGTTCCATGCATTTTTCTTCCCTTTGATAAGCCACAAATATGCTTAAGTTCATGGATTTTTTATCTATGTTGAAAGACTAAGCATCATGGCCCTAAACTAATTTCCCTGATTTCATTTTTTTTCGTGTTAGTAAATTATCTTTCTTCATGAATCATGTTTATGTGGATATGATGTTGGTTTTAGTGTTGTATTTGTCATATATACATATATATATGTCCATATGTATTTTATTTCTTTTAATGTTTTCTTGATATTATGAAATCACATGTTTATATATTTACTTTTGTAATTTTATCATATAATGGAGCTAATTTGTGTTAAATAAAATATGAATATGTGATTATTAAAAAAAATGATTGGTAGATTATTTATGTATTACCCAAAATTCATGTTTGTATATGTGGTGATTTTTTTATGGTCATTTTGTAAATATAGAAGATTTAGGGGTAATTTGTAAAAAATAAATAAAAAATAAAAAATTTTTGTTTAGGCCTATATGCTTGGTATAATTTTTAAAAAATAAGTTGTAATTTTAGGAAAGTTTTGGGACCATTAAGGAAATCTAGCATTTTTAGGCCAAAATGGTTACCTCTAGCATGAAATCATTCACTTAGAGTATTTTAAATATTTTTTATGTTCCATCGGTCCTCTAATGGTGTGCTAAAATTATTAAAATCTTTTGTATTCTTTTAGTTCTCCGTTAGGGTATGGAATGCAATTTTGAAAATTTAAGGACGTAATGGCATATTTGCATGTTAGGTTGCTTCAAAATTCAAATTTCCCATTTAAGGTACTTTGGGCTAAAAAAATATATTTTTAGCATTTTTAACCAATTTAGTACTAATATTTAATTTTGAAAAATTTAGTGACTCATTAGCAATTTTTGTACCTTAGATCATTTCTATAATCTAAATTACCCATTTAGAGTAAAAATCATCATTACTTGTCTTTTTATGTCTTTTAAGGTTGCGAAATGCTTTCACATCAAAGGTACACCCTAAAGGTATTTTGGTAATTTCCCTTAAGTCGATTCTTAGGCAGTCATCGAGATGCTTTTATGCCAATGATGTACATTTAGGATAAAATTTAGTGACTCATTAGCAATTTTTGTACCTTAGATCATTTCTATAATCTAAATTATCCATTTAGAGTAAAAATCATCATTACTTGTCTTTTTATGTCTTTTAGGGTTGCCGAGATGCTTTCACATCAAAGGTACACCCTAAAGTATTTTGGTAATTTCCCTTGAGTCTATTCTTAGGTAGTCATCGAGATGCTTTTATGCCAATGATGTGCATTTAGGATAGGTTCACATTTCCATAATCGTTTTCTAGTCCTTTAAGGTTGTCAAAATATTTTCATGTCGAAGACACACCCCAAGGGCATTTTGGTTATTTCTTTTGAGTAAAGTCTTAGGTAGTCATCAAGATGCTTTTATGCCAATGATGTGCATTTAGGATAGGTTCACTTTTTTATAATCATTTTTGAGTCTTTTAGGGTTGCCAAAAGCTTTTTATATCAAAGGTACACCTTAAGGGTATTTTGGTATTTTTGAGTTAAATACTAGGTAGTCATTAGGATGCTTTTATGCTAATGATGTTCATTTAGGATAGGTTCACCTTTCTATGATCATTTTCATGTCTTTTAAGGTTTTTAAGATACTTTCATGTCGAACGTACACCTTAGGGGTATTTTGGTAATTTTTTTTAGTAGAGTCCTAGGTAATCATCAAGATGCTTTTATGCCAATGATGTGCATTTATGATAGGTTCACTTTTTTATGATCTTTTTTAGTCCTTTAGGGTTACCAGGATACTTTCACGTTGAAGGACACCCTAGGGGCATTTTGGTAACTTTTCTCGAGCTGAGTCCTATGTAGTTATCGGGATGTTTTTATGCCGAAGATGTTCATTTAGGATAGGTTCATCTTTTTATAATCCTTTTCACACCTTTAGGTTGCTGGGATACTTTTAAGTCGAAAGTGTAGCCTAAGGGTATTTTGGTAATTTTGCGTAAAGTCCAAGTCTTATGTGTTAATAGGATACCTTCATGTCAAAGGTACACATTAGGAATGGGTTCATCATTTTAGATTGTTATCGAGACCTAGGATGTTCTATAAATATTTTTAATAAATATAAATTTTTTCTAGAAAATTAAGGCAATGTCTCCAAGTTAGAATAATACGTAGAATTTCTCCCAAAATTTGAGAGTGGTTCTGTAGATTATTTTAATAACGAGATATCCTTTTCAAAATAAAAATCAAGATTTTTATAAATTTTTAAAAAATAAAACCTTTCATGTTCTTTTGGCCCTCCCCAGGGTGTGAAAGATATTTTAAATTTTGAAACCTTTCATGTTTATTTGGTTTTCTGTTGGGATACTAAGGAGAATGATACAAAGCTTTCATGTTCCGCTGGTCTTCCGATGGAGTATGTAAGAGATTTTAATTTCCAAAACTAAGAAAAGAAACCCGATCTTCCTAAAATAGAATAATAAATTTATTTTATAAATTATTATTTTAGGAATTTGTAATTAAATGCCACACATTGAAACCGAATAAAAATTAAAATTCAAGTTGACATGTAATTAATAAGGTACCGATTTTTGGGCATCATGAGAGGGTCGATCCTTAATTATGATTGTAACCAACTCTTGGACCCTTTTATATGATCTTTGGTATGATCGCGGGCCTTGAGTTAGAATTCTAGGGTTTTGTAACTCTTAAAATACAAACTTTCAGAGGTGACCAATCTCACCTAGACCAAATAGATTGGTGGCAACTCCAAATAAATAGTCATTTCGAATGACTATTTAGTGTTAAGTCAAGTGAGCGATTCATCTCGACCACTTAGTTCCCAAAAATAGAAAAATATCGATAATGATATAGCCTATAGAAATAAGAGAATATAAAATAGTGATAAATTTAACAAATATAGGAGCGAAGGCTATTTAAGTCAGGCTTGGTCAAGATTCATATCCGGGCCATGTTGCAATAGCTTAGCGACTCCACTAGGGACATCTAGAGAGTCAAGCCTTAAATTAATTACATGTAAACTAAATTTCAATTAATTCAGTTTCAATTGGTATTTAATTTTAAATCTCTTTTTTTAAAATTTTCCTTTTCATTATATTAATATTTATTTTGCACTAATTTTTTTGTGTTTGTTTTTTTTCTTTTGGGGAATTAGATAGTAGGTTATATTTTTAATGTTATGTCATAAAAAGGTAAATTTGTCCCTTTCCACACATTATGCACATCATGCTGTAGTTTCTCCTTTGTACCTTCTGAGGTGTTAGCCTTTGTCTAGGTTAGCAAAAAGTCTAGCCTGTGTAGATTCCTGCATTTGCCCGAGGTGTTAGCCTCGTTACGGACATGGAAGACACGTGCACTCGAATTAGACCTATTCTAACATAAATTCTTGATGGATAAGGATAAGGTACCTCATTGATCCTTTAAGGGCTCGAGGAATTTGAGAACCTAATTAGAGGTCCATCTTAAACCACATATAGTGAACCATACAACCTTTCATTCAAAACCATGCCTGATTTAGGTGTCACCAAAATTAAGGACATATGAAGTGACAAAGTTATCTCTTTCCCTTTATTTTCATATCTTTATTTATTTGGACAATTTTAATATCTTGCTTCAATAATTTTTGTTTTTTGTTGCTTTGAAATTTATTTACACCTTATTTGAATAATTTGTGATTTTCATTGTTTTGAAATTTTATTTGAATATTTCTTAAGGATATTAACTTGTTTTCTTTTTTTTTTTTGGTGCATTTTTTTTCCTCATATGCATACACGAACGCTTGCTTTAAAAAGAATCCCAACTTAGATTGATCTTCATTTAACTTTATGGCAAAGCCAGTGCATGCAGTAATTATTTCCAAGGAATTCTAGGAGGTTCATTCTGAGTCTGAATTCAACGAGAAATAGGATGGGGATTGTGTACTGATAGGTTTTATGTCAGAGCTACCAAAGATTACAAATTTAGACATTCGCCAAAATAATTTAAAAATGTTGGTCAAATATGGGATCAGTGGGGAAGTTCAAAGCAAACCTGATTTATAGAAAAGTATGGACAATTTGCTCTCCAGCTCAAAATACACATGGATGAACAGTCAATCAAGGCAATGATTACGCTTTGGAATCCGTTATTTCAATGCGTTTCATTCAATCAGCATGACATGACTCTGACTGTGGATGAGATCGGCTCTTTTCGGGCTCAGGCCATTGGAGATGAGACCTATCTATTGCAAAGAGTGCAATCCAACTAGCTTCGATAAAAGATTGAGTTAAGTTTTGGATCACCATTACATAAAGCAAAAAGGGAACAGCAATGTCATTTTATGGCAGTATCTATGAAAATATCCAAGAGCGATCCAACACTGAGAAGGCTTTGGATGCATTTGCTCTTGCTATATACATGATGGTTTTCTTCCCGAGAGTGTTAGAACATGTTGAGGTAGCATTAGTGGATTTATTTGATTGATTGAAAAGAAACATGCACCCGGCCCTAACAATTCTAGTTGAAATGATTCGAGCACTCAATGCATGCTAAAAAGAGGGTTAAGGGAGATTCTTTGGAAGTGCTCTGTTATTATATATCCGGGCTTGAAGTCATTTCTAGGGTGAAGGGGCAGATAAAGTTAAAACTTTTGTTCCTCTTTAGGGATTCATCAAAAAAGAATGGCCCAAGTCTAGAACCAAGAAATAATGGGTTAGACACTCAAAAATTTGGCTTCTTCTGTATAACCTGGATGGTGCCATGGTTTTCATCAAAACGCTTTGTGCATCACTATGGTAATCTGCTATATGTGCCTTTACTTGACATATGGGGTACAGTGGGTTATGCACCATTGTTGGTCTGAAGACAATATGGATCACAGCAATTCATCCCCATGACTTTAAATTTGGCTAGTGTTGACTTGGAAAATTAGGGTGAGGATTATAAAAGTTGCTTTAAATAGCTGCTTTACAATGGAGAGAAAGGTATGAGTCTGGATTGTTTGCATACACGGGTAAGACCATTCCAGTTTATGATGCTTGAAGGAGAGTTCAGGGTTATAATATAATCATTCCTGGCTCACTTTAGTTTATGATGCTTGAAAGAGAGTTTAAGGTTGTAACATAATCATTTCTGGCTCAGATGGGACCATTCCTCAAGTATCTATTTAGCCAAAACTTGTCATGCTATCCAAGATCGATTTGATTAAGAAGGAAGTTGCCAGAGAATGAAAAAGAATAAGTGATAAGAGTCATTAGCTCTAAGAAGAAGTTGCTTATTTATAAATGAAGATGAAAGCAAAAGCAAAAAAAGTTGCAAACAATGGAAGAAAAGTATAATCTAATAAAGAATGACTAGGTTGAATAGAACAAGCAAATAAAACTTGTTGGGATATTTGGGAGTTCCAACAACACTGTTAAAGGGGTGAAGGAAGAAATGAGCCAGCTTAATGAAGAGTTGGACATATGGAAGCCTAAAGCTTTGAAAAGGGATGACAAACAAACTATTTTTGAAAGAGATAGAAGAAAGCATGCTGATATGTGTCTCCGGTTAAGAAGGTCTATTGAAAAGAATAAATGAATCCAAGCTGCCCTGGATCAAAAGCATAGAAGGGTATCTCAACTGCTTAAGGAAAGACAAGGTCTCACTATGATTATTACAAAGATGGGACTAGAATTACAATGCAGGGAAGATGATATTCGCACCTTGATGCAAGCCTACCATAATCTAGATGCATATTGGGCTGATAGACTATGGAGGGTTGAAGATGATAGTAAACAATGGGTAACTAATTCTTTTGGCTGACAAATGTACATAGATCATTTTATAGAATAAATGCACTCAACCATTATCCAACCAAGGAAAATGGTGGAGAAAATTAGAGACTTGCTAATGCAAATTAATCCCACAGGACAATACCAGCATGTTGTACTTTAGTTTTTGAATGAGGTTCAAAGACAATATGATCAAGTTAGAAATTTCCTTGCATGTAATCCCTACGTGATCAATAGTCTAAACATGTAATTTGTAACAAAGTTAATGGAAAATGTCTAAGTTTGAAGTCTTTAGTTAAAGCAAGCATCCCTGTAAGTGCATTCATATACTCATACCATACATATATATATTCTCATACATATACATACGTACATACATGCATACATGATTATTCATAAATGAAAAGTAATTAACTCAAAGAAATGTGGAATTGTTAAGGTCAACATTGCAAACTCAAAAAGAACAACTCAACCACTAGTAATTCCTCAATACCATACTAGATTAGAACAAAGAGAATGGCTGAACATCACTTGGCAAGATTGGAGAGATTCAAAGAAAGTCATCGACAGGCCTAGGAGGCCATGCTATAAAGGCAAGAAGAATTACAAGCTCAGATCACAAGGATGATAGAGTTGCTATGGCAAGGGAGCCAGTTCATCAATCGCCAAAGATAAATACTGGTACTGTTGCTGAGGGATTTAGGGGGTACCAATTAAGGAAAAACAACTAATACTCAGCCAACTAATATAAAAAAATCTGCAACAAAATGTCCTAGGTACTAATCCACTGGTCATCATCGTTATCCCTGATCCTCTTTCACAAGGGGCAGGTGTAAGAACTACAGTCACCCAAGAAGAATCAGCATGCCTTAGCATCAATGAAAAGGAAAAGCGTAAACAAAAGGGTAAAGAGCAGGCTAAAGCAGAGATAGAAAAAGAGAAATTACAACTTCTTGAGAGAAGGCTAAAAACCATTAAAGGGGCTAAATTATATAGTAGTATGGACGTTGAAGACCTCAATCTAGTACTAGATTTAGTCTTCCCATCAAAATTTAAAATGCCCAAGTTTAAAAAGTACAAAGGCACTATTTCCCCTCAAGCACACATTAAAATGTTCATTAGAAAGATGACTGGTTATACCTAAATTAACTAGATTCTGATTCACTATTTTTAAGAGAGCTTGCTTGGATCTGTACTAAGATGGTACAATGATCTGATCTGCACCTAAATTGAATGTTGGACGAATTTAGCTAATGCATTTCTTCAACAATATAAACATATAGCTGAATGGGTGCTTGATAGACTAACTTTTCAGAATATGGAGAAATCGATAAAATTTTTTAAGAAGTATGCACAAAGATGGAGAGAGACATGGCTTCTTAAGTTTAGCCTCCCTTGACTAAGAAAGAAACCACGATGCTATTCATAAGCATTTTGTGTCCTCCCTATTATGATAAATTGGTGGGGAATGCAACCAAGAATTTTATGGATGTTGTTATTTCTAGAGAAATGATTAAGATAACTATAAGAGTTGGTAAAATCATGATTGGGGTGCCTTTTACTAGAAAGAAGCCAGGGATGGGAAAGAAGAAAGAAAAAGCTCCATCTATTAACTACGTCAGCCAACCATACTGTCAAAAAACCTCATCCATATTACTAAAACCAAAGACAGCAAACCCAAAATACTGACTCTCTTAACATACCTAAAGCTTTTACTTTAACATCACCTCAAACCACCACTTCGAACCCTTTTTTATAAAACCAACCAAAACCCAATGTTAATCCACCAGCCTAAAGAGCCAACCAACCTATATCTCGTTATGAACCCCTTCTTTATTCATATAAAAAAATGTTTGATAAGCTTTTTAAAGCATGATTAGTGGCTCTAATCTTTTCCAAACCATATGAAGGAAATTACCCTAGTTGGTATGACCCAGATCTGCACTGTGAGTATTATGCATTAGCAGGTCACTTAATCAAAAACTTTACGACTTTCAAGCAAAAGGTTCAAAGTCTCTTTATGAAAGGCACCTTTCGAATTGATAATGGCCTATCACCTAATGTGACAGTAAATCCCTTACCAGATTATATCGAACCCGGGATTAATTCTTTGATTAATGAAAAAGAAAGATAAGAGAAGTCAAAAGTCTAAAAAGTTAGGAATTCCATTGAAAAAGCATGGACAATCCTGATTAAAGGAGCGATCCTTGGTCAAGATCATGGAAGTATCAAAGGTCAATCTGATTTTGGTGCTAACTTTTATAAATTTCATAAAACATTAGGACACTTTGCAAAATTGCATAGAATTTTTAGCCATAATCTAGAGAATGATGGACAATGGTGAAATTGGCTCTTTGAAGAAACTGGATTAGAGGAAGAAAAATCAATTGACATGGCTGGTGAAGGATCATTGCAGCTGCCCTACAACATTAGTTGCCCTCTTATTATTCATCATAACCAACCAAAGATCACACCACCACCTAAAACTGAAGTTACTTCTAGATACATTATCAGAGCACCAACTCCATTCCTATATCAGAATAACAAACAAGTACCATGGAAGTATAATAGCAAGATAAAAACTCTAAAGGTTGTTACAAGCCAATTGACTGCTGTCGATATAACTTGGTAAACCATGTGACAAAAAGTGGTCACATTTATAACCCAAAAACCATTGAAAGTAGTGCAAAAACCAAGTCAAAAGGACAGGTATCTGCAAAAGTAACAGTTATCAAAGATAACCCAGTACAGGTACAGGAATCAGTTAAGGGAAGAAAGGCGATTGAATTTCTTAAGTTTATTGAACACAATGAGTATAGTATAGTAGAACAGTTAAAACAGTAATCAGCAAAGATTTCTATGTTAACCCTATTGCTCAGCTCAGAAATGCATCGAAATGCTTTGTTGAAAGTGCTCAACCAAGCTTATGTACCTCAAGATATTTCCATAAATAAGTTGGATCGCTTAGTAAAATAACATTGTTGCTGACAATTTTATTTCATTTAGTGACGATGAAATCCCACCTAGGGGTAGCACTTCAACAAATGCTCTCTATATCATAATTCACTATAAAGGAACCATATTGCCTAAAGTCTTCATTGACAATGGATTAGCTTTGAATGTAATGCTCAGATCAAGCACAACCATACAATCATTAAAGCATTTGACGGGACTAAGAGAGAAATTAAGAAAATTATTTTGATCACTTTAGATATTGGCCCGTGCCCATTTGATATTGAATTTCATCTGATGGGGTTTGTCTCAGTATATAACTATTTGCTGGGAGAACCATGGATTCATTCTACCGAGCCTATCCCATCATCTCTGTACTAAAAAGTTAAACTCATAGTTGATGAAAAATTGATTATCCTATCTGAGAAAGAAGACATTATGGCCATGACTTCTACTGAAGCCCTTTACATTAAAGAAAATACTGAAATTGAAGAGTGCTTTTTTAGGTCCTTTGAAATTATCAATGCCACCTTTGTTATAAAAAGGTCTATAATCCTAAAACCTAGACTTTTAAAGAGACCCAAGCTGAAACTGGACTTCAAAAATGCTTGCAAGGGATCAGTCACTCCATCAATGTCATCGGCAAGACAGACAAGCATGGATTGGGCTTCAAGCTAAAGTAGAGTCAAAAGAAGAAATTTGAAACTAGATCCTGCGAAAAAAAGCTAGCTCAAGCCATTAATCAATAGTCAAGACATAAATCAAACCTCTACCCCTTGCTAGATGAAAATTTCCATTATAGAGGAGTTGTTAATCCAAGAACCAAAGAAAAAGAAACCAATGAAGTTATTATGGTGGTTAACGAAGCTTTCGAAAAATGTCAGGTGGCCACCATTGGAGAAGACAGCGAGGAGCCAAACGATGATCATGGTATCCATTCTTGTTCTTCTAGATATGTCCTAAAAAACTAAACTTGTATTGAAAGAACTATAGTGTTTAGGTCAGTTTCAAAGTAATCTTGGGAACTCGTTTAGTCATCTAAAAATCTTTTTATGAAAACTTAAAAAATGTTAAATTATCATTTATAGAAATAAAATGCATGACCTTTTTGTCTATGTCCAATTTCTTTTCTTTGTTGCATACAAATCATATCATACTTTTGTTTGCCCATTCCTTTTCTCTTTTCTACCTTTATAGATTTCCTACTTAAGGAAAAATGGATAGTCTCAAGCACAATTTAAAGGTTGATTTAGAATAAACTATTTTCTTGAATATGGTTGATTTCAAAAAAAATTATGATGATCATACTTTACCACCTGATCTACTAAAAATAATAAGCGAGAGGATGAACAAATAATGCCCCATGAAGAATCCATGGAGGTGATAAATTTAAAGGGATGATAAGGATGATAGGAAAGAAGTTCGAATAAGGATCACCCTAATGCCCATTGCTAGGGAAGAATTAATAAAGTTGTTTCGAGATTTTTAAGATGTTTTTGCATGGTCCTCCCAAGACATGCCAAGGTTGGATACAAAAATCATAGTACATAAATTACCTCTAAAACTAGAATTCAAATCAATTCAGTAGAAGTTGAAAAGAATGAAACCAAAAATACTTTTAAAGATAAAAGAAGAGGTAAAAAAATAATTCGAGGTTGGATTTCTTAAGGTGGCAAAATACTTAGAATGGGTCACAAATATTGTCTTAGTTGCCAAAAATTGGTAAAGTTAGAATATGTGTAGACTATCGAGACTTAAATCGAGCGAGTCTGAAGGATAAATTTTTTCTTTCCTATATAGATGCTCTGGTTAATAATACTATGAAGAATTGTCTATTTTCTTTCTTAGATGGATTTTCAAGGTATAACCATATCAATATGGCACCAGAAGACATGGAAAAGATAACCTTTCTCATGATGTGGGGAACCTTTTGTTATAAGGTGATGCCATTTGGACTGAAAAATGCAGAGGTAACTTATCAAAGGGCAATGGTCACTTTATTCCATGATATGATACATAAAAAGATAGAAGTATATGTGGATGATATAACTGCCAAGTCACCTCTGGAGGAAAGACACATTGCAGATTTATGAAAGTTGTTTAAAAGACTAAGAAAGTACCAGTTGAAGTTGAATCTAGCAAAATGCACTTTTGGCACAAGATTAGGGAAATTATTAGGCTTTGTTGTGAGTACAAAAGGGATTGAAGTTGATCCGAATAAGATCAAAGCCATACAAGAATTACAAACCCCATGTACATTAAAAGAAGTGTGAAGTTTCTTGGAGAGGTTAAATCAATATTGCTAGATTTATATCCCAACTCACAAATAAGTGCAATCCTATATTCTGGCTTTTATGAAAACAAAATCCTAATGAATGGAATGAAGAATGCTAGGAAGCATTTTAAAAAGTTAAGCATTATCTCTATATTCTGCCAATATTGGTGCCACCTGTATCAGGATGTCCTTTGATTTTATACTTGTCAGTATTTGAAAGGTCTATGGGTTATGTTCTAGGATAGCAAGATAAAATAGGAAAGAAGGAGTAAGCGATTTATTACCTTAGCAGGAAATTCCTTGACTACGAGGTAAATTATTCTCAAATAGAAAATATATGTTGTGCCCTAGTTTGGGTTGCAAAAAGGCTCTAACAATACTATTGTATCATATCACCTAGCCGATCACCAAAATGGACTTGATCAAGTATCTGTTCGAAGCACCAACTTTGTTAGGAAGGATAGCAAGATGGCAAGTCTTGCTATTAAAATATGATATAGTTTATGTGAGTTAGAAGGCAATCAAAAGGAGTGTTATTGCTAAATTCCTAGCAAGTTGGGCACTTGATGATTATCAGCCATTGAATTTTGACTTTTCTGATGAAGATTTAATGAATATTTTTGGTAGAAAAAAAAAAAGAGCTGTTAAAGGAATTAACATGGAAAATGTATTTCGATGGAGCATCAAATGCTTTAGGCCATGAAATCAAGGCAATCTTAATATCTCCATAAGGGGACTATTTCCCTTTCACTGCTTGACTAGACCTTGATTGTATAAACAATGTAGCGGAATGTGGAGCATATGTTATGGGACCTTGGGCAACTGTAGAGAGAAAAGCTTAATTATTAAAAGTATATGAGGACTCGGCCTTGGTGAGTTAGCAAGTGTGCAAAGAATGGGAAACTTAGATTTAAAGATGCAATATTATAGAAAGCTAATTTTAGAACTGATCGAAGAGTTTAAGAAGGTGGAATTCATTCTTTTAACCTGAGACTGTAATAAAATGGTAGATGCTTTAGCCACCTTAGCTTTCATGTTTAAAGTAAATGAAGGGCAAAAGGTGATGCCTATTCAGATAAGCATATACGAGTCTCTTTTGTACTTATTACAATGTTGAAATGGAAGCAGATGGTCTTCCATGGTATCATGACATCAAAAATATCTTAAGGATTAAGCAGACCCAAACAATGCCTCTGAGACTGATAAAAAAACTTTATGGAGGCTAACAATGAATTTTGTCTTGGCTGGAGAAATTTTTTATAAGAAAAATTATGACCAAATATTGCTAAGATATGTTGACACTCCCAAAACACAAAAGATATTAGAGAAAGTGCATGATAGGATTTACGGTATCCATAAGAATGGTCATAAAATGGCAAGGCAAATCATGAGACTGGGTTATTTCTAGATGACTATGGTGGGTGATTGTATTGAATATGCCCAGAAGTGTCATAAATGCCAAGTTTATGCTAACAAGATCCATGTACCACCTTTTTCATTGCATGTCATAAATGTACCATGGCCTTTCTCTATATGGGGCATGGATGTTATTGGACCAATTACCCTTATAGCTTTGAATCGTCATTGCTTTATCTTAGTGGCTATTGATTACTTCATCAAATAGGTTGAAGCTGCTTCTTACCAAATGTGACAAGGTTGACGATGATAAAATTTTTAAGGACTAACATCATTTGTCCATTTAGGATCCTTGAAAAAATTAAAATGGATAATGCCTCCAACTTGAATAATAAATTAATGATAGAAGACTGTACCCAGCTTAAAATTTTTCATCACAATTCAGTAACTTACCATCCGAAAATGAGCGAAGCCATAGAGACAGCTAATAAGAATATTAAAAAAATTATAGGAAAGATGGTAGAGACCTATAAAAATTGGCATGAGATGCTTTCCTTTGCCTTTTTTACTTATAAAACTTCAGTTTAAACTTCAACTAGGTCTACAGTATAGGGGCTGTCTTACCAATTAAAGTAGAGATCCTTTTACTCAGAGTTCTAACATAAACCAAGTTGAAAGAAATCGAATGTGTTCGAGATCATTATAAGCAGCTTCGTTGAAGAAAAAAGGCTAAAGGCAGACATACCAGAAAAAATGATAAGAGTGCATGATAAGAAAATTCACCCTAGGAAATTGCATGAGGGAGAATTTGTACTAAGGAGAATTCTACTTGGACAAAAAGATTCCCAGAGCAAATGGGCACCCAATTGGGAACGACCTTATGTTGTTAAAAGACATTTTCAAGATGAGTATTGATATTGGTAAATATGGATAGGGGAATTCTACCAAACCTAGTTAATTCAGATAATGTAAAAAATATTATGCCTAAAAAAAAGAAAAAAAAGATGAAAATCTAAACAGGCATCTTTTTTTAAAAAAAGAAGAGAACAAAAAACAAAAAAAATAGATGAAAGCCTAAAAAGGCATTTTCTTTTTAAAAAAATTAAATGAAAACTTAAAAAAGGTATCTGATCAAAGGTGGTATAAGGGGGAGACTTTAAGTTGAATACCTGAAGCGATAACTCAAGCATTTGAAAGAAATGGACAAAATATAATTTGCTGAAAGACTTAGTCTTAAAGAGGCATAGTATGATCAGAGGCATCTTCAAGAAATGGATCTTCATGAAAGTAAACTTTCCATCTAGAAAAAATCTTTGAAAAATTAAATAGGAGATCTCGCTTATTTGTGTAATATCCAAATCTCTTTTGTTCTTCATCATCATTTTTGAAATAACCAATATTTTATCTTCTTTCCTTGTTGCAATAAAAGTATATATTTTTATTCATACCTTTGTTAGATAGTCTTTTGGACCATGCTAACATTTTTACTAGATGTAACTAATGTTTTGAGCAAATGGGAATTGAGGAAAAGATGATAAATTGATTTCTCTATATTACTTTGAATAAGATCAAAACATTGCAGGGATCTTAGTTACTAATCCAAAGTCTTTTGAACATTCTAGGAAGAATTAAGATGGATTAACTGCATATTCCTTATCAAGCTTTTCTTTTTCAGCCTATATCAATTTGTTTCGGTTATTGATGGAAATTTAGAAACCATATATTTCCCATCATGCTCTCATTCTTCAACCTATTTTAGTTTGCTCAACTGCTAATAGGAAATTTTAAGGACCATATATTCCTAATCATGTTTTTCTTTTTTAATTCCTAGATGATATTGATGCATCACCTAGTTTGACTTCTAAGGAACAAGTGTATCATGTCTACAATGACTTTTAAAGATGCCTTTAAATTCAAATCCAAGTATTGGCTCCTTTTGTCAAAAAAAAGAGATCCCTAATGCTTTCTGAAGATGCCTTCAATTTCTAAATAGACATATAGGCCTATTCCCTGAAATGAAGAAAACATACCTATCATATTTTTTAAAAAAATAAATTCAGCTTCAAAATAGGCTGGATTAGACATTGACAAAGAAAATTAAATCATTCATCATATGTATTCCTCATGTATTTACATTCACATTTGATAATTTGCATATCATAAGTTGAATATGATATTAGAAAGAGCCTTTTGATACGTTAATTATTTCAGAACTAAAAGGTAAACCTCGTATTCCTTCAGGCAAATATGAAGTATTTTCACCATTTAACTGTATCAATTTTGCCTTAGTTAATTCTTTTGATCAAGGTTACATCCTAGTTACCCTCATTTGACTGTATCGATTTTGCCTTGGTCAACTCTTAGACCAAGGTTACATCCCAGTCACGCTCATTTGATTGTATCAGTTCTACCCTAGTTAACCCTTTAGACCTAGGTTATATCCTGGTCACCCTCATTTGACTATATTGGTTTTGCCTTGGTCAACCCTTAGACTGAAGTTACATCCTGCCCACCCTCATTTGACTATACCTATTCTACCCTGGTCAACCCTTTAGACCTAGGATACATATGGTCATTCTTCATTTGACTATATTAGTTTCACCCTGGTTAATCTATTAGACCTAGGATTTTAACTTAGTCATCCTTGTTAGACTGTATTGGTTTTGCCTTTGCCAACCCTTAGATCAAGGTTACATCCCGATCACCCTTATTTAATTGTATCGGTTTTGCCTTAGTCAACCCTTTTATACTTAGAATTACATCCTGGTCACCCTCATTCGATTGTATCCATTTTGCCTTGGTCAACTGCTTTGACTAGAGGTGGTAAAATGAACTCGAACCCGAAACCCACCCAAAAAACCTAAGCTCGAACCCGAATCAAACCTGATTTGATAAAAGTCAATGGCCCGAACTCGAGAGAACTCGAACTTGAAATGGCTCGAACCCAAAATGAACCGAACCCAAAAGAACTTGAACTTGAAATGACCTAAACCCGAAAAAACTTGAACCTGAGCCCAACCCGAACCCAAACCCGAATTTAATAATAAAAATAAATATGAAGAAATTATAATTATATAATTTCTAATAAATCAAAAACTTTAATTATGAATTTTTTTAATATTCTTTTAATAATTTAATTAAATATTAAAAACTTAATTTATATTTTAAATATGATTAAACTTGCTCATGGGTTGGACCGGGCTGTGGCCTAAGTTTTTTTAAAATCCCAAGCCCAAACCCTTATTTAACATGCCCACACCTACCTATTAAAGCTAGAATTACTGTTTATCACATTAAAAATTTTTTTTTATTAATGTTATTTATTTTTATAATGAAATTTAAATAAAATATATTAATTTAAAATTATTGTTCTAATCCGGGTCAAGCTAGTCTAATATAAAACTATGAGAACTTGGGCGGATAGCCTAACCCTTGAACAGGTCTATGATAAAATATTATTTTATCAAAAAGTAAATTGTATCATTAGCTTTGAAAATACTATCAGTAAAGTATATTGTCTATTTATTATATTTTCTTTAATTTTATTAGTTAAACTCATTAAATATTAACGGTTTGTGTATGTTAGTAGTAAAATTTTAAATACTTCTTTGAATATTATTCTTATTTTATAATAATAATAATAATATTAATAATAATAATATTATTATTATTATTATTATTATTATTTGTAATGGTAATTAGAATATGATAATAGTAAAACAAAGTAATAAGATAAATTAAAAAATATGAAAGCCATAACATGTAATACTATATCAAAAATGAATTAAATATCAAATATTAAATATTAAATATTAATACCATATATAATTTAATTAAATATTAAAATTTAATTTATATTTTATATAT
>JBBYHM010099418.1:8221-41624 GCA_038381775.1 Adansonia rubrostipa | reverse complement strand
ATGTAAAGTTTAACATTTACTAACATTTTGATCATTGTTTATACCTTAAAGTTAATAGGAGTAAAGTCATAATTTTAGTCTTATATATTGGTGATATTCTCCTTGAAAAAGTGATTCAGCTTTATTGCATGAGACCTTTTTCTTTTTTAAAACTTTGATATGAAGAATTTAAGTGAAACTTCATAGGCATAAAGATTCATAGAGATAAGTTTGAAAAGACATTAAGCCTATCTCAGGAAGCCTATGTCGAGATAGTTTTGGGAAGAATTAAAATACAAAGCTATTCACTTGTAAGGGCATAAGTTGTTAAAGGGATATTTCAATTTGAGCCAATATCTCTAAATAATTTGGAAAAAAAGCATATGAAAGGCACCACATATGCATATAGTATTAGAGCATTATATATGATCAGGCTTATAAGAAACTTGACATAAGGTTTATAGTAGAAGTGCTTGGCAGATATTAAAGTAATCCTGGCCTTGGACTATGAAAGCTGCTAAAGAAATTATTTTATAAAGTAATATCACAGGCAATAAAGTTGAGATATTTTATCTCTAGTTTGAGAATTGTCAATAAGGCCATTAAAGATCTCTTATGCAGTATGCTTTTCTAAGAATGATAAAAGCAGAAGTCACAACAAGCAAATAGATATAAAGTAGTTTATTGTTAGAGACTCTAAAAAAAAGCAAGAAGTGGATATCCAACACATCAGTATAAATTTAATGATAGCTGATCCCATGACTAAAGCATTGTCGACAAAATAGTTTAAAAATCATATGGATCATATGAGGCTAGTTAAATTTTGTTAAGATGTATTTTGGCTTCTTTAATTGTGCTAATTTCACGTTCGTAGAGTTTATGGACATGTCTCAGTTTGTGCACATAAAGATTACATGTCACGTGGACCTTGAATAATTATAGAAAATTCCTTCATAAAGTATTATCTCATAAAGTGCTCTTTTAGAGAGGATCATGCATTTTAATACGTAGAAGGGAATATTCAGATTAGAATACTACCACCATGATTCGTGCTCTGTGAATCTTTAATGGAGTGGGAGTTTGTCTAGAGTAACTTATAGCCATATTAAAGTTTTGGATTTGAATATAATATATTTAAGTTCTTGGTTTCTCATATGGGCCAAGTGGGAGAATGTTGGACTTTATGTGGCCCACATGATAATTAAGTGGACCAAGATTAATATTTAATTAATATTAAGATGACATTATCTGGTAAATCCTATTAAGATTAACTGTTTTAGTGGTAAGAGTTAAACTCTACTTCAGTAACTAATTAGAATGCAGACTCTTTGATGATAGGATACAACTCTAATCAGTCTTCTTGTATAGGTCCTTAGTCTAGTCTATATATAAATTGCCTATGCACCATCATAAGGTAATTATCAAGAAATAAAGAGATAGACTAAAATGCTTATATGGGCGTTCATTTTCATGTACTTGGAGCAAGATTGCGTTCTTGATCAACAATGGCTAAAGATACGTTTCTTAATTTAAATATTACATAATATTAATGAAATTGAAAATATTTGTCAATGTGATATTAAAAGCTCAATAATAAGAAGATTGAGTACTGGTGAGATGGTATTTATTTGGTAAAAGCAACGATAATAGTGTGATAAGAAGAAAAAATATATATATCAATTAAGAACTAGATAACTAAAATTGATATATTATGTACATTTAAATATATTTGACATTTAAAAGCTAAGAAATTTAATGAAAATTAGTGATTTTATTTTATGAATCTTTATATTAATAAAAGGTAATAGCTCGGCTGGGTGGAATAGCCGAGCCAAAAAATATATTTTAGATATAAAATGAGTTGAAAAGAAAGAAAAACAGAATACTTTTTAAATATAACCTGATTCCTTCAATATATATAGTGCAATCAAATTGATTCCTAACTTAAGCATTAGATCTCCTGTCTCAATTAAAAGTAGTCATGGAAAGAATACGCTCAAAATCATGATCAATTCCTTTTTCAAATCCTATGGTGGCCGCTAGGCTCTTCCCACTTGCTATACATGACCCTCGAATAGGAAAATTCCTAAAACAAAATAAGAGGTAGCTAACCAACTTGAAGATACATAATTAATTGCATTGATCTCGATAGCTACACTACCTCCAAAATTTTATATCAAAGTACTAATAACAATATATTTATGCATTTTCATAAACGACCAACAAAGGGAAAAGTCATTAAAGTATACGCCAAATTCAAATGAACTAACGTGGATTTATCTTGCAGACAAATATAATTTCTTTAAGATTAAGTTCAATATTATATTACATATGTGGGTGCCTTAGTGAGGCTCACTATGATTTGCTTATGGTGGTTCATGTCTCAAATCTCACATAAGATTTGAATGTGATGGATGCGTATTTACATGAAATTTTGCATTTAACAAAATCATCATAATTTCGCTAAGTGACGCATTCCCGTCCCTGAAAAAAGTTCAAATTTATTATTATACTACGGTTTAATATTGACTTTTGTTATTTTAGTTCAATTTTATTGAATCTTGTAACCGTAATTTGAAAAATATTATGGAATTAAATATTTCATTGTTTTTTTTAATAAAAAATGTCATCAATTTCGTTATTTTTACCTAAAAATAAAAAAAAATTGAAAAATATTATTACAAAACCAAATAAAATTGAAATACAACACTAAAATTCAATATTCACCCATAATATATTATGATAGTAAATCTAGTATGAATCCCATTGTCTTTGACAAAATATATAATTTTGAACATAGTATAATTCAAAAAATTGTTCATCAAAATCAGTGTATTTTTACAATTTAAAATTACTTTTGTATGTTTCATAATGTGTTATGTTTTATTACAACAATTTTACCCATTTCACGTAAAATGATAATTCTCTTCATGCGTTTACATTAATACTTTTACTTTTTTTTTTAACTTTTTAACTTTTATTTTAATTTTTTACATTTGTATTGGTATTTACTTTTTATTATAAATATATATATTTTCTTTTACTATTGAAACTACAAAATTTAGAGGAATTGAGAAGTATCAATATTTATCTTTTAAAAAATGAAAAATTACCCCTAAACCTGTTAAGGACAAAAAATCATTTCTAACCATTATCTTATAAAATATTATCTTCGAAAAGTTTTTAGGATGACATGTTATCCCAATACTATTAAATTAGTATGACATTCATTCCAAAATTGCTAAATTCAAGGTAAAAATAACGTTTTTTTATCATCCCTTTTATTTCATCTTCAAAAATCTCTTATTTTATGGTATGGATACATTTATGTCTGATTAAAAAATTAATTTAAACTTTATCCAACCAACTTATTTATTTACATTAAAATAATATTTTATTATGCTTATTCTCGCCCTTTAATTCTTTTAAATGCTCAAAAAAATTTTTAGTTAATTACCATACTTTTCATTTATTTTATGCCAAATTTTACTTTAAAAAAAAAGAAAAAAATTCTTTTCATACGTTTGCGTTAATATATTTTTAATAAAACTTTATATATATATATATATATTAAATTTACTTATATACATATATTCATATTCTCCTTCCCTTTTAATAAACTACATTATTTTTACAATTAATCTATACATCATGTATTTCTAGCTCCCACCTCAACTAAATAGGGGTAGGTTAGGCATTACAATGAGCTCTTTTGATTTTTGAATAATAATAATAATAATAAATAATAATAATCTATATTACATCATATTTTCACCCCCGAAAAAATAAAGGTAGTATGAAATTCTTTCAAAAGCAATTTTAGGTAAAAATTAGGTTTTGAGTATTCAATTTGGTATTTGATATTTTTTTAAAAAAAAATCTGTCTATTTAATTGTATGTCGGTTACATTTTTAGTATCTATTAATTTTTTATTTTAATTTTTCTTTCACTTTTATTTATTCAAAATGTATTAGTTTTTTTAAATAGAAGAATAATTGCTTTTATTTTCAACTTTCAGTTACTTTTCATTTCATTTTGGTTCTAACTCCGTTAATTATATATACATTTCACATTTAGATTTGTAAAGCAATCTTTTCTTGATTTAAATTCTGGTTTTTTATACACAGTAGGATTGTCTTTCTAAATTAAGTTTTGATTTATTCCTCTTTTTGTTTTTGCATTACTTATTTTATTACCTTTTCTAATTTTTTTCTTCACAAGCCAGTTAGAGAAAGATCTAAATCGAAATCAAAAAATGATTAGATGGATGTAGATGTAAATTCATCAAATTTGAGAAAAAAACAATGATTATAAAGGAAAAATGTTGCAGAATGTTGCACTACAATTCTTCATTATACGATTGGAAGAACAATTTGCTACTGCCAAGTTCTTCTGCATAGTACTAATGAATCAATTTGCTACTATCAAGTTCCTTTTGGATAGGACTAGTGGATAAATTTGTTGCTATCAAATTGTCACAAATCTGATAATTCAAAATTGGGTGACGGAGATTGAGGCACGGACCAGGTAGCTCTCTTGAGACAATATGCACATTATTGGCAATAGAAACCAGTGCAAAGAGGTTTTATTACATGTCATCCCTTGAAATACAATAAGCTTAGTCATCCATTGTACACCTTGTTAACCTGTACAAATTAGAAGCTAGAAGCTCCACCATAATCGACACTTTTTTTACCCAATTAATTAGCACTTCTAAAAAGTTAAAGAAGATTCTTTTAATACAAATAATAAAGGAACATTTAAAACAGATAATTAACTTAAGAAAGTTTGAGGATCAGATGCTTTGAAATTGAAAAAAATGAATCCTATTTATAGTTAGTATTGAAAAAAATGAAGGAAAGCATTTACTCTTAAAGTAAATGTAATTGTAATACAGAAAACTTACATAATAAATTATGTAAACTCTCTTTTGTATTAACTAGAGAAAGTGGCCTTTTTTTTTCATTAAAATACACTAACAACCCCTCACTTATTTTAATGAAAGGATTTCAAGAACTAATAGAAAACTATGCATAATCTAGAGACCAATAGCTTTAACCTTCACTTAGTGTTTTAGCAATCTCTACTCTAGAGCCAATAGTGAACTAAGTCTTGAACTACGGCTGCTCTAGGAAAACAAAGTATTACGTCACATACATAGATTTCTAATGGCCTACAATGAGTATATTTAGCTAGCACATTATGGTCATGTGCTGTATCCTTGTTATAATGAGCATTCTAGAGCATAAGCCCATATTCTTATAGTAAACAGCCTTACTTCCATACTCGCATAGATTAGGCTATCAAGGATGCTTTTATAACTTTACATCATATTTAAATAAGCAATAGACCTCAGTAAGAGTATAATCATACTCAACATCTATTATTGTTATATGATATATGCACTGAATCATAGGGAAGGAACTTTTTTATTAAATGTACATGCCATTCAAGCCACTCATGATTCATTTTTCTCTTTGAATCTAATTCTTAGGATCTCCATTCACTAGGTAAGGTATCTTCATAGTTGGTTTATTCTTGTTTGGGCTTGAATCACATCCCCCTCGATGATATCCATATCTTTTCTCTAGCTAAGCTTTTGTCAAAGAATCTACAAGATTATCACCATTTTCAATATAGTCGACACTAATGGTACCATTAGTAATTTAAGATCTCACATATCTACGTTTTTTTCTTATAAATCTAGATTTTTCGTTAAAATATTTATTATTAACTTTGTCAATAGCTGCAGTACTATTACAATGAATCAAGATAGGTGGTATTGGTTTTTCTCATATTGGAATCTCAAATAAAAGATCTTGTAACTAACCTACTTCTTCATTGGCTGAGGCCAAAGCTATAAGTTCAATCATATTCCAAAAATACAGAAACAAATAAATTTCGCAGCAGAACTACAAAAATAGAATGGGCTAAAGAAATTCTTTTTATTTTTCATATAAATTGACTTTGCATATAAATAAAAAAATCCAGCTTCGGGTTATCTTCTAATGGATTTTTCCATTCTAATGGTGAAGTTTACAATGATTTGTTGCTTTTTGGATTTCCAACAAATTGCTCTACCTCTTAATATATACAAAAAGTTAGTGGTAGACAAAGAATCACTACCCAAAGTGTTCTAATTAGCGTCATTGTACCTCTCAAGCACAGTAAGATACTTTTGATAAAGGATACCATAACTTAGAGTCTTTTTTAAATATCTCATTACATAATTAATTACATTTTAGTGTTCTAAGTTTGGTTTATTTGTAAATCTTGCCAACACCCCTTTAGCATAAGCAATGTCAGGTCGGGTGCAACTAGTAGCATATCTCACGCTATAAATAATACTAGCTAATTTTTTTTAGTTATAAACATCTTGGTCATTCTCTATGGGAAATAAATGTAAATTTGGATAAAAAATTGAGCATAAGAGTTTGCAATTGAAAAACTTGTATTTTTTCAAAACCTTTTCAATATAGTGAGATTGGTCTAGAAAAATGCCATTTGAAGTGCTTTGATCATTATACCAAGAATTACATTTGCTTCCCCTAAATCTTTCATGTCAAAAATAGGGAGCATTTTGGTAGCATTCATAATCTCTAAATTTGTTCCAAAAATCAAGAGATTGTCAACATATAAACATAACATGTGATTTACTATCTGATTTGTAATATATACATTTATCAATTAATTGGTTTTGAAAGAATTAGAAATTAAACACATGTCAACTTTCTCATGTCACCATCTTAGGGCTTGTTTTAAACTATATAATGACTTTAATAATTAACATACTTTATTTTCATTACCTGGCATAACAAAGCCTTTAGGTTGCGCCATATAAATTTTTTCTTCTAACTCTCCACATAGGAAAGTTGTTTTACATCCATTTGATGGATTATTAAATCATGGATGGCAAAAATTGTAATTAAAACTTTTATTGATGTTATTTTGCTCACAAGAGAAAATGTATCAAAGAAATCTATATCTTCTTTTTGCTTAAAGTTTTTAGCCATGAGCTTGGCTTTATATTTATAAATTGAGCCATCGAGTTTCAATTTCTTTCTTAGTACCCATTTACACTTTATAGGTTTAGAGCCTAGTGATAGGTCTACTAATTTTCAGGTTTTGTTAGTTATTAAAGAATCCATTTCATCATTAATGGCTTCTTTCCAAAGGTCGAAATAGGAAGATGATAAGCCCTTGTCTAAAGTGGTTGGATCATCTAATACATTGAACACATGATAATCAAGGCCAAAGTCTTTTCCTAGTCTTCCTTTTTACTTCATTTCAGTTCATTTACAAGTTCATTTTCTTTGTTCTAAAGCTTGTTGATTATTTATAGGTCTAAATTCAACACCCTCCATTATCTTTAATTTTAAAAGGAAATGTATTGTCATGAAAGATGGCAACTAAGGATTCAACTATAATATTGTTTTCTAGGTCTAAAAACCTATATGGCTTACTAGTCAAGGCAAAACCCATAAATGTACATCTAAAAGCTTTTATCCTAAGTTTTGTTCTTTTAGGATCTAATAGCCTAACTAAGGTAAAACAACCCCACACACTCAAATAATTTTGCCTTATGACTCTTCCAAAGTTCATAAGGTGTTTTTAAAAGGTGTTTCTGTAGTACTTTATTACAGATGTAGTTAAAAGCAAGAACTACTTCCCCCAAAAAATTTTTTGAAGCACCAGAGCTTACCTACATAGCATTAGTCAAATCCATCACAGTTTTATTTTTGCATTCTACTACTCCATTTGATGCAGGAGAATAATAGAGAGTAGTTTCATGAACACTACCTAAGGAGTAGTTTAAATTTATGGCCAAATCTTGAGATATAATCTTCAAATATTTCTTTTGGTTTTCATTGCTAATTTTTGTTAAAAGTTTCTTAAAAATCAACTCTCATCAAGATAACTTTGTTTTCATAGATTTTAAAATAAGTTAGATGATTTGTGGTTGTTTCCACCATGTTGTTATCCTTGTTTTTGCCTTTGTTAGTTATCTTAGGCTATGCATTTTTTATCTTATATATGATTAATGCATTTTATGACATTTTCATGCATTATGAACATGATTTAGATGTTCATGCATTTTCCATGAAAAATATTATGATTATGGTAACATCTAGATGCATGACGATGAATCCATGTATGTTCATGTTAGTGAGATATTTTAAGTGTAAAAATCATGTATGATACCATATTTGTATCTTTCTTGGTGAAAAGTGATGTTTAAAAGTGCATTTAGGAATGTTAGAAACTTTTAGGGATCATTTTGCGATTATCCCATAATGTTTCCATGCATATTAGGGACTATTTTGCAACTTTCATGCATATTATGTTATTTTAGTCATTTTTCATGACTTAGGTATCTTTGTGTCATTTCATGCATATTTACTGTCACTTTAGTCATTTTCCATGACTTAGATATTTTTATATCACTTTAGTTATTTTCCTTGACTTAGAGATTTTTATGTAATTTCATGCAACTTCATATATGTTGGGGTCATTTAGGTCATTTTTCATGATCTAAGGACTCTTATGCAATTTCAAGCATGTTTAGGTTATTTACGTCATTTTCATGATCTAAGGACTTTTATGTAATTTTATGAATTTTGGTGTCATTTAGGGGCTTTTTATTAAAATATTATTAAATTCTTTTATTTATAGTTTTAAACTATTTTCAATTTATTTAACCAAATAAGCTTTTTTTTAATGGTGTTAAGAAATCATCATTTGATTGAACAATTTCTAATGTAGTGAAGGGAAACCAACACGTAATGTGCCGATTTCCCAACTTAAAGTCAGTGAGAAAAAAAGTCATTGGGAAATTAGCACTCCTAGCATAAAGTTTTTTTTTTACTTGTTACGAAATCGGCACTTTAAGGCCTATTATGCATGAACATATAATGCTAGAATCCAATTTCATGTGATCCAGTATAAATATGCCCAAATGTACAAGTATGAGGTCCATTTATTTCTAATCTCCTATACTTGTTTCTTCTTCAATAATGTTGCCCTTATGCTCCAATTGCACCCCTGTCATACATTGTACACTGACCATAATATTTGTTCAGTGAGGATTCTAGTACTCTATAATTTATAGAGTTTTTGATGATGTAGTGCTTTATAGCAAAAACCATACCCTTTTTGTCATAAATTACATTCCAACACAAAGCTCACCAGTAGATGGATTCTAGCTTATCGAAAACCCTAATGTATGAGCATATTCTAAAAATTCCACCATATGCATTACATCTAGATCAAGGTTGCGCATGGGGAGGTGGCTCATATTGATGAAGAAGATTGCTAGCTTTGCCAATAGATGACAATGACAAACATTGATATTACCACCAATATTTGGGTTAGGATCATTTTTGTCATCACTATATCAGCTTCAGCATACTCTTCGAGCTCACTAAAGTCACCAGCATTATCCTCATGGGCTCTATATGATAGTTTAGGATTTGTAGTAGATCAACTTCTCCCTTTACCTTTCATTTCAACACATCATGAAGTTGTTTGGCTCATCATCTTTTGCTCTAGGAACTATTGGTGACACAGATGAATAATGAAAAGATTCATATAAATTAATTCATCACTAGTTGTGCATTTGAAAGAGTTGACATTTAGGAATCTCAAATGGCCATGACATTTGTGCATCTACAGTAGGGACATATGAAGCTTCACCATCATGATGTACATCCTTAAGGTCGACATATAACTCAATTACACTGACATTAGGAATTGCTGATGAGCATCAAACATGCATCTTACATCATCATCATCATCATCTTCAAGTGGAAACGTCTTATATCTGACACATCTTTCTCCCATGGAAAGAGAAAGCCTATATTTGATGTCCAATATTTTGATTCTACTTGCAGCTTTGATTTTTGTTTCAATTTTGAACTTCAATTCCGCTATTGTAATGTTTTCATCAATACTAATGGTTTTAGGACAATCACTTTAAAGGCAACACCTTCTTCAGTGTTAAAATTTTCTCCATTAAAATAGACAAGTGCAATAAATCTATTACTCATACTGGGAAGATGGAAAGAACCCTAAACAAAATACTAATAGCTGAACAATAATAACAGAGAACCAAAAAAATGATTATGAAAAAGCACTATCACTAAACTTAAAAACCAACAATACCAATTGAGAAAATGACAATAAAAATGATAATGATGAACTTATACTTAAAATGTAACATAGTCAACAAGATTTTTTTCCCATTCAAAATGTTTGAATTTGTCCCATGCATTAGTCTAATCCTTGCATTCTGATGTTTACAATCCATGCATTAGTTTAATCAACTTATTTCATATTAGAAGGAATCTGATTCCCATACATTACTCTTATCAACTTATTTCATATTAGAAGGAATATGTTTCCCATGCATATTAGTCTTATCAACTTATTTCATGTCAGAAGAAATATGATTCCCATACATTACTCTCAAATCTGATTCCCATGCATTACTCTCATTAACTTTTTCATATCAGAAGAAATTTGATTCCCATGCATTGATCTTATTAACTTATTTCATATCACAAAAAAAACTAATTTTCATACATTAGTCACATTCTTTAGATGTAAATAAAGCCTAAACCCTAAAACCTACTCTGTATGTGACAGATCATGAAATCATTAATTAAGTTGATGATTTTGAAATTTTAAATTGGCTAATCAACTATTGATTTCTCAACAGTTTGAAGTGTCAATTTCCCGATTGTCTACTAAATCTCTGCTGCCAGTGACCCTTAAAAAATTTATATATTTGTTAGTTTAAAAAAATTGTATGTTTGGAAATTGGCACTTCAAGTGCTGATTTCCCAATAGATGGAAAAAAAATTTGTATGCTGGGAAATTGGCACATTAGCTGCTAATTTCTCAACTGAAATGGTGAGAAATCGACATTTGATGTGTTGATTTCCCTTCATTGCATTAGAAATCGTTCAATCAAATGATAATTTCACAATACTATTAAAAAATAGCTTATTATGGTAAATAAATTGAAAAAGTTTAAAATTATAAATAAAAATTTAATGATTATTTAATAAATTGTAAAAAGTTTGTTTTCTAGGGTTCTATAGCCTCAAAATAGAACTCTAATAGGAGATCAATCTTACCTAGCCAAAAATAATATTAGTGGCGACTTCAAGTTATTTAATCATTTTATAATAACCAACTTTATGAAAAAGCCCAAAAAATGCTTAGACTGAGAAAATTGAGATCGTTAATAAGAAAACAGAGAGGCAAGATCGGAAGCAAAGAAACAATCACCATAACAGACCTACAAGGTAGAATGACCACTTCAGAGCAAAATAGTCAAGAGACGACAAATTTAGCCTAAACCAAAATGGCTATCAGTAGAGAAGGAAACGAGAATGGATTTCTTCCTAACCAAATATGACTCCTACACCCCTCTTAACACTAGTAGAACCTAAATCCTCAACACCATCCTGAGGAACAGGCAGTAGAGGGATCACCACCAATGAAAGGCAAACGATGCAAGAGAGACCCTAGCAAGCATTGTGATTTCCACAACGATATTGGCCATATCACAGAAGATTATGTTAGCCTTAAAAATTCAATCAAAATGCTAATTGAAAAAAAAACGAGACTAAGCAGTTTATAAATGAAGAAACTGACAAACCTAAATCAGATCGGTCGCCTGAACGAAACCAAGATAGAATGACAATAAAACACCTAGTTATTGACATTATCAATGTCATTATGGGTGCCACAGAAGACTAGGCCACAAGTAAGTCCAAGCAAAAATCTTATTTATGTAGCATCTTGGCCATCGAGACAACCCCATTAAGAATGAAGCAAGATGACTAGCAAGTGACTCTCATGGAGGAAGATGTAAAAATGATAGCAAACAATGGCAATGATCCTATAGTCGTGTTCGCCACAGTGGCTAACTATTATATCAACCAGATCTTGATGGATAATGGCAGTGCTGTTGAAATCTACAATGAATGATTTTTTTTCAAATAGGATTCAAGGAAAAAGACTTAGCTCCCTCTTAACCAATAAATGGGTTTGCTAATCAACCTATCCCAGTAAAAAAAATATCACCTGCCAGTCGCCATAAGAGATGGCTAACAAACGATGACAACTGTGGTGGATTCTCTTGTAGTAGATCAACCCTCTACCTACAATATTATTCTAAGTAAGCCGATAATAAAGAAGGCTAAAATGGTAACCACAGTATATTACCTCATAATCAACACAATCACACCTGATAAACTCTAATCTTTCAATCACACCTGATAAACTCTAATCTTTCACCGTTGATAACTTTGATGGTAAAAGTGACATGGAACATTACAAGCCAGAACCTACATGAGAAATAAAAAAGGTGACCCTGTACGAGATAGACTCTGATCTCTCCACAACTATAGGGGTCTTATTTGATCAAATCGACAAGGGCCACTTGATACATTTTTTGCAAAAGAATGCTCACATCTTCACTTACTTAACAACAAACATGCCTGACATTAACGAGAAAGTCATCATGCACTTTCTTTTCAAGCTTATTTTTTAATTTGACAATCTCAGCAACAAACTTCTCTTCAACATCCATCAAAGAGGCCTTCAACTTAGCATTTTTTCCTTGGCCTTCCTCAACTGGTCATCCAGCTCTGTAATCCTGGTTGCTTATCGGTTGAACTTATCTCGGGAGCCAGCCACTTGGTAGATTTAAGTGGTCAGGTAGTGTACTGCCTGCAACGAATAAAAAACATTATAACACAACAAAAACACCACAACAAAGAAACACACTTTCCAAAACATAACAACTTACCTCTACTAAGGCTATTAATGACAAATTAAAATTCTAGGATGGGCCTCTTTTGTTTAAATAATTATGGTCTATAGGAGACATTCCCATTTATCACCCATCTGAAGGTTGGCTCCAAGTCTGGTACCCCTTTTTCCTTCAGCAATAGGATCCTAGACAGACTGCTACTACTTGAAGTAAGAAGAACTAATGTTGGGCAAGCTGATAGACCACTTATAGTCCCAAATGACTGTAAAGGTGTCTTACTGGCAATCATTATCACATTCCCTAAACCATCCATACTAGCAGTTGAAACTGAAGGAACAATTGGCGCTAGAACAAGATTCAAAGTCGCGACTGCATTAAAGATAAAAGAGGTAACCATGTGGCCCCATACATCTTTGCCTTTTTTAGCCATTGTTTTCTTTGTCATGGAGAGATCACCTTGACTATCTTAGCTTTTGTGTTTCCCCTCTGTTGGCAAGCAATAGTCATGCCTCATTTGCATGACTACCTATTTAGCCATACATTTTATAAGTGTCACTTGTATGGTATCCATTTTTGCAAAACAACAAAGTCATATAAGATCACAATAACCCAACTATGTTAAAGCTTATAAGTATGTATCCTCTTCTGTTTGGGGAGTGAAAGGTCAGTTCGAGACAATTTCCTAAGGTCAACAACTAAAAGAAGACTCTTCAACTAAACCCATTCCTTAGTTAACATTTCACCTGCTACTAGACTCAGTGGCACTTTCAGGTTCCTTAACCATATTTTCTAGCTCTTCTTCAACAATTACACCCTTTATAAAGCTCAAAAAGCATAATAAAAAACATATATACGTATACCTTAACAAACCACAAAATGAAAAACTAGAAGCTTACTAGCCAGATCTCTTTATGCCTTTAAAAGTCGACTCCTCTTTCGCTTTCTTGGAGCACGCACCAGTCCCTCTAGAACGTTCAAGAAATCTCAGCCCAAACAATATCTTCAAACATTCCACAAGGTCATATACCTCTCACAGCTTACTTTGTCGACCCTAAATAACTCTACTTACTCTCGGTCCTATTCATTAAGGGTTCGCCTCACGTTGCTCATTGATGACCTATGGCTCTATTCCACTCGAAAGCCCCATTCAATGCTCGCTCTTTTTTGAATCATAAAATATTGGTCTTTCCTCAAGTGGGTGTTCAACGGAAGGTCGAACACGAGCTTCACTCATTCTCTCGCCTATATAAAATACAAACATGGCTCGTCGCACTTTAAAATATACAAATGTATAACTCCTTGAATGCCTTTATAGAAGGCATCCAACCCTTTTCCTTACATACCAAGAAATAGGTGACCATAGTTGCCCATGACGTTATACACTTCCACCTGATCACCTCCTTGACCTATCCTAAAACTTTTACCTTTCTTGTTACCCATTATCAATAAAAGGTGACCACAAGACTAACTTAAACCAGCCCTAACTAACTCCTCTAGATTACCTTTTTTAGCAATTGACTCAATGACTAAGTAGTGCTCGCTCCTTACCATCCACCCCACAAACACGAAAAAGATCTAAAAACTATAACACTAAAGATTAAACAGTGAAGATTGTTGAAAACTTACCCAGATCCTTTGAACCTTTGACAAGAACACAAGATCGAGTGCAAAGAACACGTTTCTAAACATTTACCCCAGCACTGAACATAGTGCCAAATGCAAAAATCCCTTGTTGTAGAACAAAAACACAATCAACAACACAAACTAACACAGAAACAACCAAACGAAACTTAAGACTTTAATAGAGCAAATGTACACATCAGAAATGAAGCAAACAAAAAAGGAAAAAAAATCGTACCTAAGGCTTAAAAGGAATATGAATAACTTTTGGCTTCACAAGGCAAAAAATCGTCACCTTAAATACCTATTAATGTTTGGCCTCGAAGCTCGCTTTATGCACCACATGTCAAACTTTAATTTCTTTCTTTCTTGCCACGCCATTTTTATAACTGCGGCAACTAACAGACCGTACATTTAAAATTCAAATCTCAAACCCCACGTGAGCCAAAAATAAAGCCCTTACTAGCCATATCATATCTAAAATCAGATTTATGCTTTCGATTGCCATACTAGAATTCTCTTCATCTTCAGCTTAAGGCTAAACTTAGCCACTTTAAAACCGCTTTTAGCCCAAAAAGGGCAATTATTATACCCCTAAGCACGCCAATTGATTAGATATAACGTACGTCCAAATAATCTAAATAACCCAAATGTTCATAGAGGTGACCAAGACTTGATCGGCTAAAGCAATTTGAGGTCAGATGCCTCTTTTTGAATAGTGATTGACACTTGCTAACAAATTTGACTGAATGACATGGTAACCTGATAGCTACCTACATCTCAGTAACAGCACCTGACAATATGTCCCTAGCAACACTTATAAAGATTTTGATAAGAATTGAGGTAAGGCAATACCTTCTTCTTCAATCTCATTCTCTTCCTTTGTCTGTTGAAAACTTGAAACTGACTTAACTATCAGAGTGTGCCCTAGAGTTCAAAACTCTAGTGCCTTTTTAACTCATTTTTATGTTGCAAAACCTATTCTCACTCTCATTTTCAATCTTTCTTAGAAAAACATCAATAAAACCATCTCATATAAAACCCTAGTCTTACATAACATATCTAAGGAGACTCAATTCCCCTTTTTCATAAGCCTTGCTCATGTCTAATCTAAGAGGAAAAAAACCATCTTCACCTTTCTTCTTTTCATTCAAAGTGTGAAGCAATTCATAAGCCACTATAACATTGTTAGAAATTAATCTTCCAAGTACAAAGGCATTCTAAGTTTCATTTAAGTATTTTGGCAGAATGTTGTTGAGTCTATTAACTAAGACTTTTGAGATGATTTTGTAATTGACATTCAATATATTTATGGGTGTAAACTAGAAATAGAATATGGTTCTTTCACTTTAGGGATCAAAGTTATGTGAGTATGATTTATCTTTCCTATATCTTCTTCACCATTTAAACTTGCAAGACAATTGTATTACATTTTTACCAATTAAATGTCAAAATTTTTGGTCAAAACGAGCAGGTAAAACTTCTGGTTATGGAGCTTTTGTGGGATGCATTTGATATAAGGGTAAAGTTACGTATCTTGAAAATAACAACTATGAATATATTGAAATTCCTTTTAAGTAAAATATCCTAGAGCTTAAGTCTCATATGTTTAGGTCTGAGTAATTATTTTTTTTTACTAATTTCATATAAAATTTTTTGGCGTGTACTTCATGCAAAAAAATTATTAAAAAAATTAAAAATGTACTAATAGTACTAATAACTTATTGTTAAGTACTTTATAATTTTTTTAATAATTTTTCATTTATGTGTTGTTGTAAGAGTAAATTTTTTATAAATAATTCTTTTAAAAATATTTAATTTTTTATACCTTAATATATTATAATATAAATAAAACCATACATCGCAACACAAACAGAAAAACGTATCAAAGTTTATATAAAATGAATTATCAACGTATTAAAATTTATATGATATATAATACTTTGAATATAATTATAAAACAAAAAAGTAACATGAATATGAACATAACAACACGTAATACATAATTCAGAGTTATTTGTTAATTAGACCTAACAATTTTTTAACCTAACATGATTATAAGATATGAACACAACAAGAGAAAAATAATTAAAATATAACACGAGCAGCCTGACGTATCAAAACCTATATAAAATAAATTATTAATGTGTTAAAATTTATATAAAAATATAGTAAATACGATTATGACACAAAAAAATCACATGAATATAACAATACATTGACAAAATTAAGAGTTATTTGAATTGTGTCAATTAGACTTATTAATTTCAAACACAATATGATTATAAGACAAGAACAAAACATGAGATATTTAAATACAAATCAACACAAGAAAATATTAACAGTCTATTCATGTCATGCTCATTTTTTTTTTGTATTGTTTCATATGTTTATTATTTTTTGGATGTTATGTTTGTGTTATATAATCATATTGCATCTGAAATTATTAGGTCTAACTGATATTATTGAGATGATTCCAAATTTTGTGTGATATATCATATAATTATGGAAAGTTATTGTTTGTCTAGATTAAATTTGGTAATTTAGATATCTATAACAGATATGTCCATAGATTGGGCTAACCACCCAACTTATTAGGCTCAACCAATATGGGTTAAACTTGGACAAGAATTTTATTAATTCGGATTGAAAAAATATTTTTATTTAAATTTAATTATAAAAATATATAAATATTAATATAAAAATAAAATATTTTAATATTTTAATATTATCAAAATATTAAAATGGGCTATTGTCCAGGCTTGATTTGAACTTAGGCAAAAATAAAAGAATTTTTCACGCATAGCTTAATCCATGAATAAATCTAATTTATACTTTCTTTAAAAGGTATTTTGAGTAAAATATTTTAAATAATTTATTATAATAATTCAATTTAAACTCTAATAATTTATAAATTTTTCGTATCATAATTATATTTAATTTATTATAACAATCATAAACTAGCACTAACTAAAATTATCGGCCTCGATACGGGTATACCCTTGCTAGAAACAATATAGTCAAATCCATTATCTCAAATTTTATTCAATTCAAAAGCCACTTTGATCATTCCTTCGTTGACTAACATCTTTCCTTTTTAATTTACCAAAATTTTGAAAAGAAAAGGTAAGAAAAAAAAAATAAAACCATAACACTTAAAAAATAAAATAAAAAACTAATATTTACACTTTAATTTATTTATAAATTTTCATAAATATAAAAAGGACGTTTCATCAATAATGTTAGAATCGAATTAAATTGCTCGATCGAAATAGCTAAAACAGAAAATCTGTGACTTGTTTGAAAAAAGAAAAAAAAACATTTGTTGGTAAAATGTTAGTCATTCGATTAGTCAAGAATCAATCAAAGTCTGATTAGACAGATTTTAACATGTTTTGAAACCAATTTTTATCCATTTTTATTATTTAAATTATTGTTATTTTTTATTTTTTTTAAATTATTAAGATATGAAGCTTTACCAACTTCATTATTGTTGTAAATATAAAATCAAATGTATTTATTTATTATTAAATTTATTATATTTAATAATTTTATATGACATATGAAACCTTATTTATACTTACGAGTTGAGCTGATTGAATGTGTTAAATTGAAAATCGAATGTCCAAAGTTATTTTAAAAAAAATCAAATTGAATTGATCAGATTTAATTTAAAATTAATAATCTATTAGATCTAGTGCATATAAAATACTCAAAATTTTATTGAACTGATTTTTAATTAATAAAATATTATATTAAATAAATAAAAAATTAATTTAATGTTAATTTTATTATTTTTGTAACTCATGAGACTCAAATATTTAATTTTTTTTATATTAATAATCTTATCATTAAATTAAATCCATATATTTATTATTTAATTATGATATTTGATACTTATTTAATATCAAATTACATATATTTAGTATCAAAATATATATTTAATATTTAATTTATTTTTAATTAAACAATCATGTTCAATTAATTAGATCAATTGGAACGATAACTCAAAAATTTTAAAATCTTATTTTTTATTTATTTAAATGATTTAAATTTTTAAAACCATGCTACATTATATATATGTATTAATAATTATCTTATACACAAAAAATAATAAAAAAATTTCATAAATAAAATTAATAAAATAACATATGTCACTTTATAAATTTCACTTATTAAATTTATTTATTTCACTATTTATATATAAAATAATTATTATATATATAAAAAATTATTTTATGACAGTAGAGTTTTGACTCTACGAGCAGTATTATCAGTGCCTTCGAATATCGTAAAATACAGGTGCATCAAAAAATTGATGAGATTGCCCTCGTGATAATCCTCCTCATGAGCAAGTTAAATTGCAAAAGGGGATAGCAAGCTTCGCCCCATTCCTGATTCCCCGCCTGTCGGTGAGAATAGTGGAAACGCGAAGGGCAAATCCGTAATTCCACTATAAAACAAAGCCCCAATCTGAAAAACTCCCACCAAAGTAATCACATTGGCATTTTACACTCTCGCTACTCTGCACTACTCCTACTATTTATAATTGCACATTTACCAAAATTCACCTAATGCATCTTCTTTTTTTTAACAAAAAAATGTTTCCTTTTGCAAAAATTTAATTACAAATATTCATTCTTCTCAAGATTTTCAATGCTAGTGTGGAGCAATGATCGAGTGGATCTTGTTTGTATTATACGGAAGTGAGGAGGAAGTGGAGGAAACTGAGGGAAAACAATGAAGTTCTACATATCAACAACAGGGATAAAGAGGGTTACGATATCGAACACGAGTGAAGGAGGTGGAGGAGGGAGCAAGGGAGCGACGGTGGCACCAACGGCTGCTGCGGCAGGAGCGGCGCGTGGACGGCTATCGAGCCGGACTCTTTTGCCGGTGGTGTTGGTTTTGGGGATCGTTTTGCCTTTCCTTTTCGTTAGAATTGCCTTCTTGGTTCTTGAATCTGCTTCTTCGTCTTCTTGCTCTTCCCCTATTGGTAATTTCCTCACTCCATTCTCTTTTAACTAAATCTTACTATTTTTGGTTTGTTTTTTCCTGCTTTAATGGTGTTGTACCTTTGCTTGGCGTCTGTCAATTGTACTGTTTTTTTTTTTTAACTTTTAAATACAATAAATTGATATTTGGGAGAATTATCCAATGAGCTGCTTTCCCTTTAGGCTATTCTTTTTATTTTTAAATTAATTTAAATTAGTTTTATTAGTTCCATGTTAATTTTATCGAGAAGTAATTAATTGTTGATTTTAATGGGATTTACATTTGCAGAATGTAAAGGATGGAGGTTTTTCAGCGGGCGTCAAATATCTCAGGTTAGTATATTTAAGTAGTCTACAAATTTTATATAGATGGATATGTCCTTTTTTATCAAGTGAATTTCTATTTTTTTTATTTATTTTCTTTGGATTAAATTTTATTTTTTAAAATTTTCATCATCATAATAATAATAATAATAATAATAATAGAAAGGAAAACGACATAATCCGAATAACTCAGGCTAGGCTGTACAAGCAACTTGCCACGTGTACCATAGGCATGGGGTTAGGATTGGAATTGGGCGGGCCTTTTTGTTTTCTAGCATTTGGGAACATTTTATTAGATAACATTTTACCGTATTTTTTTATTTAAAATCTTATAATTATTTAGCCATAATATAATATAGTGCTGGGATCCACAAAACAGGAATTACATATCATATTTTCATGTCTTGCAAAATTAAGTATTGTAATTAATTAAATGAATTATAATAATTATAAGTGATATGCATTTCATTTGTATTTCTTCTATTATAATTTTGTAATTACTCAATTACAGTACAAATTTTATAAGGGTTAACACTTAAAATTATGGTTACATGTAAAATTTCGTGGGCCTTAAGAAATTTAAGGTTTTTTATTATTTAATTGCATTATAATAATTATAGGTGATACTCATTTTATTTACAAATTTTTATTGTAATGTTATAATTATCTCATAATATTTTTGTAAATCTTAAATAACTTAAGATTTTTATTGATTAATTGCGTTTTAATAATTATAGATAAAATGCTTCTCTTCCATTAGTTCCTTTCTAGGACACTTGACCAGTTGTCTTGCCATCATGATATTATTAGACTCGTCCACTTGGACAGGAATCTTCTGCTGTCAATACCTCTTTTTTTTTTTTTTAATGCTTACACTATGTTGTCGATGAAAAGTAGCGAAAGGGTAGATCTTTTGCGTGGTTTGAAGAAGTCAAAAGGATTCCGGGCAACAGTTGATGTAACAACATTTTCATCATCTTTAGTCATCATGTACGTCAACACGGTTTGGTCAAATCAACAATTTGAAAGGGTGGTAGTGTATTAGGAACGATCAAGTACGCATAACCGATGTTCAAATATCATATATAAGTAGTTTATATTAAACATGTAATAGTACTCAAAAATAAAAATAAATTGAATATTTAAAGGCCTTTATTCTATGAAGCATGGAGACTTCATGCAGAGGCATAACAATGTTAGATACGTGTCCAACAAAGACATGGTTTTAACATGACGGAATATATATTAGACATACGATCACATATAAAAAATAATAATAAAATCAAACCCGTCAAAATATGATCAAGGCACTTTTGAACATGTATGAACACAGCTAGGCACACGTTAAAGATTCTTTTGCACTTTTTTTTTTTCCAAATTTGGGATCAACGAGTAGCAAAAATCAAAACTTTAAAGAACTCGAGATGCTTGAAATCTATAAAGAAAAGGGAAAACGGAGAGAAATAATAAAAATATAGAGTTAAATGCTGGAAAGTTGGAAATAGAAAGCAAAGTATCGCTGTAAATATGTTATAGGGACTGAGAACGAGAGAGAGAGAGAGAGAGAGAGAGAGAGAGAGAGAACAAAGGCAGCATAAAATGAGACAAGTATAAAAGTTTCTTCTTGAATAATTTAGGTATGATAATTTAGTCTTTGGGCCTTTGAATTTGAGCTATTTGGATCCTAATGTTTTTTTCAGATTAAAGTTTTAAAATTCCAAATTGATTTTTTTAAAAAAATTGATAAGTTATTTGCATGTTAATATTTGACTGAAAAGTATCAATTTTACATTTTATTCTATATTATTATTATATGAAATTTTTTTTTATTGTAGTGTGCTACTGAATCCGTATCTTAATTTTTTAAAAAACTCTCGTATCTGTTTGTCATATCTACTGTATTATGTATCTTTGTCCGTGCTTTCTAGCTTGTAAGTGATCATATCTAATTTAGTTTATGATTGTCCTGTTTATGCATGTACCATGTAGAGACTCAGAGAAGAACTGACAAGGGCACTAATGGAAGTGAAAGATAACAACAATGTTGAAGGGGGAACAGAGGGTGCAATGGAGTCATTCAATGAGTTTGTGAAGGAGATGACGTCAAAACAACAAGATATCAAGGCTTTTGCTTTCAAGGCAAAAGCCATGGTAATTTACTTTTTATACTTGTCTTTATAAACGTGCACGTCCATTTCTGCTCTTTTAGTCATTAGTATCAATTTATCTACTTCATTGATAATACAATAACCGTTTCTCTTCTGAAAAAACTATGGCTTAATTCTGCTAGCTGAAATGTTTTTAAATAATAATGTATTATTTAGTTTAAAGCTGTAATAGTTTTTTTAACTTGAACATCCTAAGTAGTAAGTTTAGTTTATATTGTTACTACACTTTTTATTTTCATTTTTAATTGATGTGAAGGCTCACACTTTCTACCTTAGTAATAAAAAATTTATGAGGAATTTTTAAAGTTCTTGAAATACAGAACTTAGACTTTAATCATTCAATACATAGTTATCTTATGCGACTTTATTAGTAAATATCACAGTTTAAATTGACATAGAGGAGAACAAGGGAAAAAGAAAGAATGTTCAAAAGATTAAACTGTTAGCTTTCCTCAAAACAGGGGGAAGGAAAAGTGGAAAAGTTAGCCAGTGAGAGTTATGAGTTCTACTCGTTTAGAAAAGTATGAAAGAAACAATCAGTATAATTTGAGATCAGATATTAATTTGTTAGTTGGTATATCCGTGGACTAGACACCTTGTGGCTTGAAAATGGATGAAACTTGAGAGATTTTACTGGGATCGGGCAATTGAGGCATAGGGAAAATAGGGCAAGAAGGTAAGAGATAACAGCATATGCATTACACGTATTTCACTGTAGGATACTAGGACATTACATGCCTGACAATTTTCATTGGATTGTTAGATTGGCTTGTTGGAATGCTGTTTTAGAGTAACTTCGAAATTTTCTAAGAGCCAAAATCTTGTTTGATCATCTAAAAGTTATAGCATCTCAGAAGTCAGCAGCATTTTTTTAACTACCCAGATAATATTAGTTTTATTTTTCTTTAAAAAAAAAGGTTGTTTATGTACTTTCAAACAGATTCCCAGCGGTACTCTAGGTTAAGAACTCCTGAGTCCCATCTAATTAAATTTAGATGTCTCTACAGTCTGAAAATTACATATGATATATGTTTTGGACTTTGGATGTTCTAGGCTATTTTATCTTGACCTATATCTTTATTGGTTGTGTGCCCAAAAATTAAGATGTCTTTTGTCATTGGAGATCGCATAACATTTTGGGGTTCCACCAGATATTATTTCTCATCCAATGGCAGAATTTTTGCTGATGTGGCACAAATATTCCTGCAACATGGGTTAGCCATTTCATATTTGAGTGTTGATAAAGTATGAAAATTGCCAAAGCATATTTGCCATGAATTTATCATAAATATTATTTGATTAGGGCTGGCCCTGTGAGGACCATCTCTTTTGAACCTTTAAACACACCAAATTTGTTTAAATTGAATGATGATAATGCACTTTGTCCACTAGTAGCCAATGCAACTATTTAAGCAAATTGCTTTTTGGTTTTTACGTCTAATGTTTTATCTTTGTCCTTTTTTTTTTTTTTTTTTATTCTTGTCTTTTTTTGGGAGAGCTATTTGTAGTTCCTGTGGATCAGTTTCAAGTGAGTGTTTTTATTTTTGGGCAAAGATTACCTATGAGCTTAGTGTAACAAAAACATAGATATAAATTAATAATAAGCTTGAAAGACCTTTCTCTAAATAGTTTGTGAGCAATACCTAATTGTTTGTAGATAGATGATAACCGCATCCTATCCCCGGTACAAGTGGTACTACTACAGCATTCTTTTTCTCTTTAAAACCTGCATTTTGACTGTCTTGTATGTATGACTGGATCCATAATTTCTCCTTACAATTATTCTTTAGCTTCTTGTTTAAACTATGTGTTGCAGCTGATGCATCTATTTCATTTCCTGTGCCAGCAGACAAAATGTTTAGTGAATCATACAAATGTGTCAACATGATTAAAGTACCCTTTTGATACTACTAACAGCTTTTCATCTTGCATAACTTTAACTGGCAATTTACTGCACTTAACTTTGGATTTGTATAAAATTAACTAAAGACTAGTTCTCCTCTTAAAGTATTGTTATAGGTTTCTCTTTGATCTAAGGGTATTAACCTTTTTAGCATGACTATTGCATTCTATTTCGTGGTTAATGAATATAAAATCTGTTTGGGGGATTACGTTTATGTATTTGTTTCTAACTTTTTTTTTATTGTCAATTAGTAATGCTTTTGATGGACCTGATTTCTTGTTCAGGAATATGCTAGCTTTAAGGTAATATTTTGGTTTCTACTGAGGTTTTCTGTGGGTAAAGTTCATGTGCATCTCACTAGCTTTTCTTTTATAGACATCAGCAAGTATGTTTCAAAACTAGTAAATACTATTTGTAGGAGAGCCTCTGGTCAAAATTAGAAATAACTAACTCAACCAGCAACTTGGTTTATCCCATTATGCCAAATGGTCGACTTACTTTTGGGTTTAAAAGGCCTTTATGGGGCTTTTCAACTTGGATTATCCTATTATGATGCGGCTTTTCTTTTTGGTATTAATCAACTTGTTTTGTGGCATCATATTGTTTTGCTCTAACTAGTTCTTATATGCCTCCATTGATTTTGCCAGTTTGAGACCACATTTTCCACGGGTTTGACCTTAAAGTGCATGACCTTACAGAAACTGCATTTAGTTACTATGTTCATGTGCTCATCTCCTCAATTTCTGAAACAGCTGCAAACTTGCCCTATCCTACTTGTTGCTGGCAATCCATCAAATATGATTGCATGTAGTTTTCCTTGAATTTTTTAAGTTTACATTGTATCTGATTCTGCATATTTTACTTTGTTGCATAGACTACTATTGTTAAGGACTGGAGTTAATGATCACTAGTATGCCCATCTTTTTTCTGTTTCTCATACATCTATTATTGTTTCTGTTTACACATGAATTACCAAGGAAATTTGATTATCGGTATCTAGCAAATTATTTAGGAAAGATAATAATAATAATAAAAAAGCAACTTGTTATTCTTGCCATCGGTAAGATTCCCATCACCAAAGAAAGATCTAAAATGCGTATAAATATCAGTGTTTGCCTAGTGGAATAACACAAAGTGTGTTCTATTTTCTCTTGAGAAGTACAATGGAACATCTGCATTTTTATTCAGCAAGAAATGAGGGAATTTGTTTTATGATTTCATGCAACTAGATATACTTTTTTTGGTGCTTTCATTTCTTATGTCTTAACTGTTTTACTATTAAGTATTCTTGAGTTAAATTTAGTGGCATCCGTTATACCTACTCTTCTGTGATAAGTTGTTGTATGGACCCAAAGTGCATCCTTCGGAAGCTTTATGGACATATATATTACATATCGTACAACTTATGGACAATAATATAAGGAGGAAGCTCCACTCTGGCTAAAAGTCTTATGTAATGTCAGCTTTCTTCCAGGTGCCTTCAGTGACATGGCGCATAAAGTTTTATGTGGTAAAGTACCCGTATGAAGTGGTAAAGAAACAGAACCTCATTGTCCTTGGCATACTATCTTGAGGTTGCTGTGTAAAGGTTGATCTGAAGTTATTATTGTTAAAAAGTTTTATTTGTTTGTCTGGATTTTTCTATGTTTACATTATTTTGACCTTTTTCACATCCATTATATTGCTGAGAGTGCCAAATCAGACTACCTAAGTCTGGCCGTTGGTATCAATTAGTTTTAAGTGGTGTCCAACTTGTATAGGAGCTGCGGTCTTATGCTCTCATTAGCTCAAAGGTTTACTTTTCTTCCTAGCACCCATTCACAGGTTTCACTGCACAAACTAACTATATTGAATTAATACAACTTGATAAAGGAACATGGACAGGGTTCTTGCTAGATGGGTATATTCTAAAAGGAATGATTGTCTCATGTGCTTTGGCATTTTTCTTCCTGTATCATTTAATTGGTGTAATTATTGTTCTTGAATTATTCTTGTTCTCTTGAAATGTCAATTTGTTATAAATATTTTTAACAACAATTTTTCCTCTCATTCTTCTGGATCATGATGAAGATGCCCAAGTGTTTTACTAATTTTTTGCGCGAGTAATAAACATTTTTTTATCTTATTTATATTGCTTTCTGGTTTGATGTTACTCACTACACCATGTTTGTAGTTTCTATTTGCTTGTATTTGCTTATGAATGTATATGGAATGAAAGCTTATTTTTACGATGAGTGGTATAAGAAACTGCTCTCTGTAATTTATGGAAACAACTGAAATGAGGTGTAATTGATAAGTTTTATATTTTTAATTTTTTCTATGGTAACTTAAAATTCATGTATCTGCTTCAACATTCCTTTAGTGAATCAAACTACTTCCATTATTTTCCCCAGCTATTAGGTATGGAGCGGAAGGTCCAGTCAGCAAAGAACCGTGAGTTAATGTACTGGTATTTAGCTTCACGGGGTGTCCCGAAGAGCCTACATTGCCTTTGCCTGAAATTGGCTGAAGAGTATGCTGTAAATGCAAAAGCCCGCTCTCGTTTACCTCCACCTGAACATGTTTCTCGCCTTGCTGACGCATCCTTTCACCATGTTGTGCTTCTGACTGACAATGTCCTGGCTGCTTCTGTTGTCATATCCTCCACAGTTGAAAATGTGGCAAATCCTGAAAAATTGGTGTTCCACATAGTAACAGATAAGAAAACCTACACCCCAATGCATGCATGGTTTGCAATAAATTCTGTCAAATCAGCAGCAGTGGAAGTTAAGGGATTACATCAATATGATTGGTCTCAGGAGGTGAATGTTGGAGTTAAGCAGATGTTGGAAATACATCACTTGATTTGTAGTCATTACTACAATAATCTGAAAGAAGAAGACTTTGAAGGAGAGCATAAAAATAGTTTGGAGGCTTTAAGCCCTAGTTGCCTGTCCCTTATGAATCATCTTCGCATTTATATCCCTGAAGTAATGACTCTAAAATTTGCATTGAATTTTCTGACAAAGTGATTTGTTCTGAACCTTAAATTTCAGTGGGCATTGACATGTTCTAACTTTCATGGGTTCCACAGCTGTTTCCAGATCTCAACAAGATAGTATTCTTGGATGATGATGTTGTAGTACAACTTGACATATCATCTTTGTGGACATTGGATCTCAACGGGAAAGCTGTTGGTGCAGTTGTTGACTCATGGTGTGGGGAAAACTGCTGTCCAGGAAGGAAATACAAGGACTACTTGAATTTTTCCCACCCAATAATTTCATCCAACCTTGACCGAGATCGTTGTGCATGGCTTTCTGGCATGAATGTCTTTGATCTTGACGCTTGGAGGAGGAACAACATCACATCATCTTATCATAAATGGTTGGAACTTGTAAGTAAATCGTCTGCTGCTGATTCTGTTATTTGGCGATTAATGTTGCTTTAATGTCCCATTTATTTGGCGATTAATGCCTGTAGCTGGAATCCTATATGCATCTTTTTACAGAGTCTGAATTCTGGGTTGACACTATGGCAACCAGGAGTGCTTCCACCAAGCTTACTCGCTTTTGAGGGACATGTGCATCCTATTGATCCTTTATGGCAAGTGGCTGGTTTAGGCTATCGATCCTCATCTCCATCTGCTCAAGGAGAGATATTGGAGGCTGCTGCTGTTTTGCATTTCACTGGCCCTGCGAAGCCATGGCTCGAGATCGGCTCTCCAGAAGTACGAAGCCTATGGAATAGACATGTAAATTTCTCAAACAGCTTTATTCGGAAATGTAGGATTTTCGGGTAGGATCGGAGGACAAAGTTCTCTCACTTTTATATAATACTCATTTCAGATTGAGATCAGAACCAAACCATCAGCAAGCAACAATTTGGAAGCAGAGGGAAGAAGGTTTTGCCTTCAGTCTCTGCATAGTACGTACGACAATGGTTAACTTTCATGTCCATAATAGAAAATAGATTAAAGTACTTCATGATATTACCATATAGTACGGATCTTCAACCTTCAAGATATATAATCAATGATTATATCGATGTAGCCCTTCAACAACAATTGTAAATTTTACTCTAGTCAGTTAGTTACTTAAAATACTTTATATCAATAGTGAAACTCATTTATTTTGTTGTCTTTTCCCCCGTTTATGGTCACATTATTTCCCTCTATTGCTTCACAAGTCCTAGTCGTATGAATCTTGCCGAAAAATACAAGGGTTGGGGTTCTTTTGCAGAGGAGCAAGGGTGTTTTTCTTCTCTTTCTATATATATGGTTGGACACAAGCAACAACAGATGTTTCTATTTTCTCGTGTTAATATGTAAATTAGTTTCGAATTATTTACGTTTTAACAATTTAATATTTAAAAAAAAAAGATTTTGTATTTAATACATTATTTGTGTATAAAGCTATACATTGATAGTGAAAAATATAATGACGCTCTCGTAATGGATAAATAAAACATTTTAAAATTTTTTAAAAATAATTATAAATAATCAAACTTTTCAACATGTTGCATAATAAAATTTACTATCAGAGTCATTCACTAATAGTGCATCGAAGATTAAACCTAAAGAAAAAACTTTCACAATTGGAAACTTAAACAATTGGATACCTGTGAGCAAGTTAATCTAATAGACCAATGTTGTTATATCAAATTCTAATGAAGCATGGTTAATCACATATTAAGTCATCATTTGTCAAGTCAATGTTATGCATTTAAAATCTAAATATTTGGACTAACACATGGTGACTTAGTATTGGTCAATCATGCCATATAAGTATTTTATGTAGCATTGTTAGTTAATCGGGTAATCCACTGACAAAATATAAGTTTAAGTACTAATTGTAAATTTTTTTAAAATGTCTAATCGTTAAAGGGGGTATAATTCAATGGAAAATTTATAGATTAACTGTTTCTATTTTGTTCGTTTTCATATAGTTTGATACTGGTAGTGCATCCACTTCACCGTCCACGAGGAGCTTTATAGCAGCGATCAAGCTTGTATCGAGCTTAGATTGAAGATAATAAAAAATTTGGTAAAGATTATTATTTTATATTTTTCTTTCTTTCTCATGTCTCACTTCCATATTATTTATCACATAACATAGAGGCAATCAAAGTCTACTTTCATCTAAGAAGATCAATTTATTCCATGTTTATTTAGAAGCAAGAAACCAAATGTTGGAAGTGGTAGAGGATGAGAGTTAGTAAGTTCAAACAAAACTCCCATTTCTGGAATTTGAAGCAATTGGTTCATACGATCATCTTTAAGATGTTGTATCCAATAAGTTTAGAATGTAAATATCTGTATTTGCAACCCCTTCTTTATTCCTAACTCAAGGTCACCTTTGTATTAAAAAAAAAAAAACCTCTTACTTCTGTAATTAGATGTATGCTTTGGGATCTCTTTCTCCTACCTTGGAGGAAGAATAGCTAATGCATACTCAACTTAATTGTGTCTATCTAATGTATAAACATATCTCGTTGCTAAGACTTACACTGCAAAATAAAAGACTTTTAGAGATGAGATAAAAGAATGATAAAAATAAAAATTTTTTTTGTTTTGATTTTAGTTGTATTGAGAATGAATGTTATCCTTATTTAATAATATTGGGAACAAATGTTGTCCCCAAAACTTTTGAGAGACACGATATTAGAGAATAACTATTAGAGATAATTTTTTATCGCTAAAAGTTTTAAGAATAATTTTTAGTATTTAGAGATAATTATTGATCATTTTTAATTTTTCTAAATTTTGTAGTGTTAATCCAGTTAGTTTTTGCAATCACTCTTAATAGGTGTCAATCAACAAATCTGAATTTTAAATTTCAGAATTTGCAATATTAGATTATAACCTCTTTTCTATATTTTTTTGTATGTGTGTGTATATATATATATATATATATATATATATATAAAACATATTCCGTTGCTAATTTATATATTTTTGCTTTTGGTTTTATGCTTTAGTCAGGCTATTTTTTTTCTATCTATTCTTCTGGAATTAAATCTTCTAATCTTTTTTTTTTATTATTTTTTTAATTTTTCTAGCACGTGAGTCTTTCATTGTAAGTTGGTCAAACAGACAAAATTATCATTTTCTTTTGAGTGATTGGTTGGTGGCAAGAATATTTCAAGGCAATCATACTAAATTTTGTTATCTAAAACAGAACTAAATTTTTAATATATTAATATTTGGGACTTAGACTTTTTTGAAATGTTTGCAGGAAACAATCACCCTTTAGAAAAATATAAATAAATGGAAGAAAGTTACAATGTAATTGAACTAATAAAGTGGGCTAACTGCAGGATGGACTTTTTCCAGTTTTGTCTGGCCTTGAATTGATTTAAAAATTAATATATAATTATTTAATAACAGCTTTTCAGGTGCATGTTAGTTCTGCGTGTACAAACATATATTATTTATTTATCTTTTCAATTTCTTTCTATGCTTATTGCACAATTAATTTTTACTTTTCAAAGTTTACAATTTTTAAAATGTTTTTGCACGTCCCATCTAAATTATCAATGAGAGTGAATAAAAGAAAATGAAAATATTAATGCACATCTTGAAATCATTTTTTTTTTGTAATATTGACAAATTTTAAATTCATTTTTTAAAACAACCTAAAATGAAGAATCTATCAGATAGAAGTAATTTTTGTCACACAAATAAATATATTCAAAAAGGAGAACCAAGAACATGATATATACATATATATTACAACATAAAGGAGAATGCAATTTCAGAATATAAGAATTGGTTGCAAATATTGGGATTTAAATCCTATACTCATTTAATGCCATCTCTTAAAAGAAGCCTAAGCCAACCAAGTTAAGCTCTAGGTTCAAACATACTGTTATATTGCTTTCTCTTGAATTATGCAAATAAGCAGCATGACAATTTATTTACCTAACATTGGGATTTGATTTATATTTTCTATTTCAGAAAAGCTTAATTATATTTTCTACATGTATTATATGGCAAATCACAACACTACTCGATCTAGTTTTTTAGTTGAACAAATTAATCTTAAAAACATATCAGAGAAGGGAAGAAAAATCAAGCATATTGTGTAGATTTTTATAAGCATATAATGCAAGAATAAAATTGTAGAGGGTTCGTTTATGGAAAGAAAAAAAAAATATCATAAGCAGGTGATTGCAACAGTGCCGAGAGACATAATAAGGAAGACATGACCAAACCCTGAAGTAATGACTGTAGTAGCAGGTGGCGATTAGTGAGGTAGAGTAAGGTTGAGGAGAGAATTAGAGTGAAGAGAATTGCAAATAGAATCTTAGAGATAATTTTTTGAAAGCTCCAAAAGTCTATAAGTCCAAAAGTCCACAAATAAGTTGCAAAGACTCTTATTTATAGGTTCCAAAATAGAAGTTACAAAATATTTTTTTAATACATATAAAAAGAAAGATTCTAAGTTATTAATTATTAATTTTGGGAGTTTATTAGTAATGGAGAGTGGTGAATAAGAGTGCACTACTTGTTCCTAAAGAAAAGAAGAAGTATTCATATTTTAGGAAAATTAAGAGGCAACTTGTTAACTATCTCCATATTTGATCCACTAAGCCAAACTCTCCGAAACACGTAATAAATAAACTAAGCTAAGAACCCTACCATATTTAGGGGTTATTTCCACTTCTTTTGATTCAGTAAAAGGCCTTTTGTAGAGTAGCTTTCAATGGAGGTTCTTTTCTTATAAGTTTGTTTTGTAAGGGTATTGTTCCATCATAGTGTTGTTCTAAGTGGAGTTAGTTCTGAACGTATGCTATTCTGAATAAGAGCTATTCTCTACAAGAGTTGTTCTAAATAGGAGATGTTCTTTACAAAAGCTATTTTAAACTAGAGTTATTCTTAATAGGAGCTATGCTTTACAAGATCTGTTCTAAATAGAGTTATTCTGAACAATAGTTATTCTAAACAGAAACTATTTTGAACAATAACTATTCTAAACGCAAGCTATTCCAAAAAAGAGCTATTTTAAATGTAGGTTATTTTGAATGCTAGCTATTCTTGAATAAAATCTTTCCAACAAAGAGCATTTTGTAAAGCCATGTCTAAGAAATGACATGATTACCTGTTCGAGGTTGCCTTTGTTATTATCTTTGTTAGTGCAATTTCCTGTAAAACAACTTTACTTTTCTTTAAGAAGAGATATTATAATAAGTAACTAAAATCAAGTGTCTACAAAATCTTTTTGTATTAAAATAGCTAAAAAAAGACCAGCATTCGTTACTATTCACGATCAAAATCTAGTTTTCAATTGTTTGTAAACTATGTATACTTCCATGGCTTATATGCTTAACCAGAGATAATGTTTGTAGATCATTGACTAAAGGCTGCTTGCATTTCAGTTGTAAAAAATATATATATATATGCATCAGAATATGAGCATATTTTCAAGTACTGCTTTATTTATGAATAGGGAGATGACCAAATGAAATTATTTAACTCAATTTGTAAACTACAGAAGAAATTAAAAGAAATGAGGCAGTCCCCTTTTAGATTAGGTTGTTTAACTCTTAAAAGTTAATGGTTAAATAGCATATATTGATCATTTTTAACTTTTTGTGCATGACCATGGTATAAGTTAAAAGAGTATTATATTTTTGTTTTTACCATATCATTTTCCCTTGTGACTCCATCTGCACATGTTAATAGTATTCCATTTAATTTACAACTTTTACTGTTATGCTTTATTTAACATCCACATTTTTATTTATAAGTCAATGTTATAGTATTATTGTATATGATTAGAATATGATTAAATGGTTAAATAGTAATAAACCTTTTGTGTAAATAGAAAAACTTAAAAAGGGTTAAGTGTAATAGATATTATTCATTGTTAATCTTGATATATTTTGTTATAAACTACTAAAATTTTTAATTATTTGATTTTATTGAAATTTTTATAAATAAAGTTTCTAATCTTGGTAAAAAGAAAACTGATTTAGACCTCTCTTGAATCATGACTACCTTAAGTGTTAGAAAAATGTTTCTTAGAAGCTTAATAATTTTAGGATCTAATTTTGACCTCTTAAGCTAGCAATCTTGACAAATTTTAGAAAATTATGAAAGAAACCTTAGGTATATATGCATGATAATTTTTAATTTTGGAATCTTGGTTGTGTATTATTTAGATTAATAGGTTCTTGAGACTGATACGATTTTGAATTTACTTTTAGAGGCAAATATAAGGGGCCTAGCAGGGCCTTGCCCCCTTTCCTTCAAAGAATTTTATTATATCAATTTTGTACACCTAGGCCAACTATTTTATTACTTTGGCCCCTTCCCTTCCGACAAGTTTGCTTTGAGCCATCTAAAATTTACAAGTAATAACCTATAATGAAATAATAAAACAGTAAAAGTTGCATTTGCTAAAAAAAAAAAAAAACCTATAAAAGCTGCATATTCTATTTTCCTTGTTAGTTGCTTGGGAAGTTAACGATAATAAAATAAATTCACGATTCCTCATTTCCATCAATTAGTCGACCAAAAGGTAAACTTTGTTTTATAATTTATCTTTTGGGTTATTCTTGTATAGTGATATACTATTTTTTATTTATTATATATCATAAAATTATTTTATTTATATTTTTAAGAATATTGTAATTACGAAGTCCAAAA